>PVIH01004776.1:0-15074 GCA_004025045.1 Sigmodon hispidus | reverse complement strand
TTTAGACCTTGAAAGAACAATACTCAATTTCATTTGAAATAACAGGAAAGCCAGAATTTCCAAAACAATTTTACTCTACAAAAGAACCTCAGGAAGTATCACCATCCCTGACTTCAAGTTATACTATAGAGCTACAGTACTAAAAACAGCCTGGTACTGGCATAAAAACAGACTTGTGGACCAATGTAATAGAATTGATCAAGATATTAACCCAAAAACCTATGAACATCTGATCTTTGACAAAGAGGCCCAAAATATTCAATGGAAAAAAAGATAGTATATTTAACAAATGGTGTTGGCATAGCTGGATGGAAGATTGCAGAAAAATGCAAATAGATTCGAGCCTGTCACCCAGCACAAAACTCAAATCCAAGTGAATCAAAGACCTCAACTTAAAACCAGCCACTTTAAACTTGATAGAAAAGAAAGTGGGAAATACACTTCTACGAATTGGCACAGGTGACCACTTTGTAAATATAACACCAGTGGCACAGACACTAAGAAAAACAATCAATAAGTGGGATCTCCTGAAGCTAAGAAACTTCTGTAAAGCCAAGGAAACTTTCAATAGCACAAAACGACAGCCTACAGAATGGGAAAAGATTTTCACCAACCCAACAAGTGATAGAGGACTGATCTCTAAGATATATAAAGAACTCAAGAGTCTAGAGCCCAAAACCTTGAATAACCCAATCAAAACATGGGATTCAGATCTAAAAAGGGAATTCTCAGCAGAAAAATTACGAATGGCTGAAAGATACCTCAAAAAATGCTCTTCATCTTTAGCCATCAGAGAAATGCAAATCAAAACAACTTTGAGATACCACCTGACACCTGTTAGATTGGCTAAGAGAAAAGACACAGAGGACAGCCTATGCTGGAGAGGATGTGGAGCAAGGGGAACATTCCTCCATTGTTGGTGGGAGTGTAAGCTTGTTCAGCCACTTTGGAATGCAGTATGGCAGAAACTGAGAATCAATCTCCCCAAGGACCCAGCAATAACACTTCTGGGTGTATACCCTAAAGAAGCACAGTCACATTCCAAAGGTATTAACTCAACTATGTTCATGGCAGCATTATTTGTAATAGCAAGAACCTGGAAACAACCTATATGTCCCTCAACTAAAGTATGGATTAACAAACTGTGTTATATCTACACAATAGAGTATTTCTCAGCAGTAAGAAAAAATGACATCCTAAAATTTGCAGGCAAATGGATGGATTTGGAGAATATCCTCCTGAGTGAAGTATCACAAACTTAGAAAGATAAGCAGGGGATGTACTCACTCATTAGTGGACTCTAAACAAACAAACAAGAAAAAAGCAAAGCATGCCCAAGCTGCAAACCCCAACCACTTAATAGCTTGGGATCAGAAACACCCTGGACTGACACCTTGGATCCCACTCCCCCTAGAGGAACACCCGACTCACTCTTGAAGGAGGGGGGAAGAAAACTGGATCTGCCAGGAGTGGAGACTGAACTAAGCAATATTGGGGCAGTGGGACCATGGGACTGCCTGCATCCTGCCCTGTGATGGGATGAGGATTTGTGGAGAGGAAAGAATGTCCTGATGTGGTGGAAGGGGTTAGGGACCTTAAATAAGGATATACAAGGTTAGAAAGTGTGACTTCTTTGTTCATAATAATAATAACGAAAGAAAGAGATGGAGTTTTCACAATATAAACTTAATTAAAGCCATTAATAATGAATGAAGGACTATATGCACACAATCACAAAATTCTCACTGTTACCAAAATTAAGAATATGTTTTTATCCAAAAGACATGTTACATAATATAAATTGATTCTTATTCCCATTGTCTCCTAAAACATGAAAGAAGTCTCTATTTTCTCAGATATAATTGTAAATTCATCTCTAATGGACAAGATTCAGAATTTAAAATAACACTAATATATTTATTTTTTTCACTTCTTGAACAGTATAGACACTGACTAAAATACACTGCAATAATTCTAATTTAAAGTTTGAAATATTTTAAATCTATTTATTTATCTTTTATTCATGTGTTCATGGTACATATGTGTGAATATCTTTGAAAGCCAGAGGGGACATTGGATCTGCTATAGCTAGAGTTCAGGCTATTTAGTGTTTCAAAACATGGTTTCTAGGAACCTACCAAGTTTCCTTTGGAGGAGAAGCAAACATTTAAACCACTAAGCCACATAGCTGCACCATGAAAAATAATAAATGACATTATTTATAGTTACAAATATTAATGATATATATTTATATACACATTTATATATTTTACTGTAATAAAGAACACTAACATGTATTCAAATATTAGTTTTATAATTACTTCTATGTGCCCTTAAAAAGACCATTTAGTCAAAATGAAACTATATGCTTTTATTTACAATAAAATTTTTATTCTACATAATAGAAAATGTGTTTAAATCAGTTATATTATCATATTGAACGTTTGTTTCAAAATGTTTTTCTGTTTTCATAAGTAAATGTGTACTTCGAAATAGCTTATTTTAAAATAAATTTCAATTAACTTACAGAAACGATTTTGGAGTAATACCTTTAAATATGTTTATAATTAATAAAAAATAAGGCATAAATATAGCATATTTATAACATTTATTTTTTGTTATTTTATACAGGACATTTTATGAAGCATTATTGTCAATTTCTCACTTAGGGTATTATTCACATTCATAAATATTAATGTAAAGGATGAGGAGAAAACTCAGAGGTTAAAAATATTTGCTATTTCAGAAGACCCAAATTCAATTTCAAGTATCACAATAGCTGCTCACAATTACCTGCTATTCTAGCTCCAAAAGATCTGATACTTTGTTTGGACACCCAAACATTTAGTCTGCACACACACATATGAACATACATGTACACACATACACACACACACACACACAAACACACACACACACATTCATACACACTAAATATAACACTAAACAATATCATTATACCTGAAATAAATAATACAAAAAATAAAAAGCCAAAATTAAAATGTGTCTGAGGCAATGTAAGATAGCAAATTATTTCAAAAGTAAATATACAACAGCTAACAGTGCAAAATATTTGTTTATGTACAATGACCTATTTTCATTAACAATGTCACTGAATGTAAACAGTGATTATTTTCACAAACATTGGAGAATCACACACATTTTAAACATCACAGCAGGACTCTAATTATGGCAGAAGTTCTTTGCAAAATGAGCAGTGTTTCTTTCCCAGTAGAACCACAAGCTGATAAATGAGACTACAAGAAATAATTAATCAAGTTTAGAAACAAAACAAAATAAAATGAAGCAGTATTGTTTATTTAGAAATTTTAAAAATTAGGTTACACTGGAAGTTTCTGAAAAACAGCAAAAACAAAACAAAACACCAAACAAGAAAATTAAATAACAAACAGAAACATTTAGACCACAAACATTGCACAGTAAAAAAAGATCAGTGAAATTTAGAAAAAAAATACAATAAAATCTATGCTACCTTTTAAAGCCTAGTAAGCCCTTTGAGGTGTGAGCAGATATTCCTTGCAACCTTGATAACTCTAATGGCCATAATACCCATTCTCAATCTTGAGGTGAGAGAGTGTCCAGGACACATCCTACAGAAAAAAAAAAAAAAAAAAAAGCCAAATTTAGGCTACTTTATTGCATGGATCTCTGTGTTTGCCACACTACACGGCCACATACTTCTTTCACTCTCAGGCCTCTCTGAAAAGTTCCAACTAACAAAGAAACTGTATAAAGCCCACCTCCCACTCAGCTCTTTTGGCTTCTTGAAGAGACAGTCACTCCCCTATGATTCAGCCTAATGATAAATCTTTCTTGTGATTTGTGTGTATGTGTAGTGTGATTTTGTATTATTCTCTGGTTCTGGCATACCAGGATACCTTTTCTGCTCTGTGATAGTTTGAATGTAATCAAACCCTCTTAATCTCATATGGAGTGGCATTATTAGAAGGCAAGGCCTAGTTGAATTATGACTCACTTTACTGAAGAAAGTGTGGGGACAGGTAATAAGGTCCTTTGGGTACCAACCCCTCAGACTTCTTTAAGGTCCAGAAAAGACCATAGAGCAAGCAAGGGAAACCTGAGAATCTGAGGGCAAAGGAATCATTTTGCACACTTACTCTTTTACTCTTTTTTTGCATATCTCCTTATTGATCTGCTTCTATAATCTACACCTTCTTTTCAGCTTATTTTTCCTAATATCTAATTCTAAAATTACATTTTTCTCAGCTCCTTTCTTTACATGGCTAAGTATATACTCTAATTCAAGACTCTCTGTAATATTAAGGAAAGATACAAACCCTCTCAAGGTCAAATGCACATTCCTTAAGAGACAATAAGAAGCAAAACCAATTTTGATGGGAGTGCATAGGTGGAAACAAGGTGCTTGGCACTTTCCTGGACAGTGGATAAAACTGAACAAAAACTATTTTTTCTTTGAACTTAGTTAATAGATTAGTTGTCTTTTGACCTAAATAATAAAAAAGTTAATTAATTGAAGCTTAAGTTTTACATCTAACTGTAGTTAGAATATTTGTACAAAAATATTAATTGCTAAAGGGTCAGACAAGGTAATTTCTGTGATTCCATTATTAGCTGACAACAGAGGAAACTCAGGGCAAATCAGACTCTGAAGAACCTTAAACCAGCAAAGCCAAATACTATGCAATTTCATCCTTGATTCCAATCTGTGAAAGTCTTACCTGTGATCTAACCATAGAGATATTTTCTTCACCAAAGTGCCCTTTCAGTAAACAAAAGACAGTCCCTAAGCATCTGCAGTCAGCAGGGAACAATAGATCTAGTTATAGGGTATAGACTAGTATATTTCCTATATATCAACATTGTAAAGCTGTAAAAGAAGTAATTTTTTGACCATCCAGAGATATATGTATACCTAATAAATAGAATATAGACAAAAGATTAACACAGAAACAGTGTGAATATACTCATAGCAGTTCTTGGTGAGAAACAAAATTACATATGAGAGAAGTTACAGACAGGAGAAACTTGTAATTAACAGTCAATACCTGACAATCTTGGCAGATGGGTCTCCCCATCAGATATTTCTATCCCAGCATACAATGGACATTGTATAAATCTGTAGAAGAGAAGCTTGGATTGCCTTTGAAACCCCAAGATGTTGAAATGTCAGAACTATGAGATACTTGCCAAGGAAAACTGTTAACAGGAAGTAAAAATAGCTCAGAAGAAAGAAGTAAGTTTCAATCAACAAAGCTAAAAGGAGTTGGAGATCTCAGGAGTGCTTTGACATCAGACATGAAGGTGCAATGCTTTGTGTTTGCTCAGCTGCTTATCAATTTTTCTTTGATCCAATATTTCCTTCCTATGCTTCCTCCCCTACATATTGTAATGATAATTACATGTGTTAGAAGTATATGTACTAATTTTGTTATTTTTATTTTATAAGGAATTACAGTTAAAATATTGCAAGTATCTCAAAGGATAGTTGAACACTGAACTTTAAATTATTGATAATGTCACAGAGTATGTGGACTAAATACATTTTGTATTATGATGCAGTTACAACTTTATAAGGGATAGAGAAGGAAGTGTGGTAGTGTGAATATACTTGGCCCCAAAAAGCTCATATGGAGTGACACTATTGGGAGTTATGGAAAAGTTGATGTATATGGCCCTTTCTGGAGAAAGGTATGTCACCACAGGAGAGGGCTTTCAGATTTCCTATGCTGAAGATACTGCCCAATATGTCAATTCACTTCCTGTTTCCTGCCCAAGATGAACTTACTACTATCTCTCCAGTAAAATGTCAGACTACACTTAGACATAGTTTCTATTTCTGTGAAGAGACACCATGACCATGGCAGCTGTTACAAAGAAAAATATTTAATTGGGATTATCTTACAGCTGAAAAAAAATAAATGAATAAAAACGCTACATGATAATCTCCATAGATGCTAAAAAAGCCTTTGACAAAATCTAACACTCCTTTATGATAAATGTCATAGAGAGATCAAGAATACAGGGAAAATACCTAAATTTAATGAAGGTTATTTACAATAAACAAAAAAGCAAAAACCAAAGCATGTCCAAGCTGCAAACCACAACCTCTGAACAGCTTGGGATCTGAAACACCTTGGACCTGCACCTTGGATCTCACTCCCTCCAGAGTAACACCTGACCCAGTCTTGATGGTGGGGTGAGGAAAGTGGATCTGCCAGGAGTTGATACTGAACTAAGCCATATTGGGACCTTGGGACCTCCTATACTTGCTGGGGAAGGGATAAAGAGATGTGGAGTAGAGAGAGTATCTGGAAGGGGTGGGAAAGGGAAGGGAGCTTGAACAAAGATATACTCGGATAAAAAATATGACTTTCTCCATAATAAAAAAAAAACTTTCCACAAATAGATTCAAAAGCTGTGCTAATAGAAAAAAAAGCCTATGGCCAACATGGAACTAAATGAAGAAAAGCTCATAGCAATCACACTTAATTCAGGAACTAGACAACGTTGTCCCCTCTTCTCTTACCTATTCAATATAGTTCTCAAAGTTTTGGCTAAAGCAATAAGAAAATGAAAGAAGATTAAGAGGATACAAAATGGGAAAAGAAGAAGTGGAAGTATCTCTATTTGCAGATGATATGATTGTATGCATAAGTGACGCACAAAATTCTCCCAGGGAACTTCTACAGCTGATAAACACCTTCAGTAATATAGCAGGATACAAGATTAACTCAAAGAAATCAGTAGTTTAACTATACAGTACAGATAAAAGAGCTGAAAAATAAATATGGAAAATATCACCATTTATAATATGTGAAAATAATAGTAAATAACTTGGTATAACTATAACCAAAGATAACAGATCTGTTTGACAAAAACTTTAAATCACTGAAGAAAGCAATTTAGGAGGATATCAGAAAATGTAAAGATCTCCCATGTTCCTGGATCAGAAGGATCAACATAGTCAAAATGGCAATCTTACCAAAAACAATCTACAGATTCTGTGTAATACCCATCAAAATCTCCACACACATTTTTAAAGACCTTGAAAGAACAATACTCAATTTCATTTGGAATAAGAGAAAAGCCAGGATTTCTAAAACAATTTTGCTCAACAAAAGAACCTTAGGAGGCTTCAACATTCTCGACTTCAAATTATACTATAGAGCTACACTAATAAAAATAGCTTGGTACTGGCATACAAACAGACTTGTAAATCAGTGGAATAGAATTAAAGGCCATGTAATTAACCCACACACATATGAACACCTGATTTTTGACAAAGAGGCCAAAAATATTCAATAGAATGATGATAGTATCTTCAGCAAATGGTGTTGTCATAACTGGATGGTAATGTGTGGAAAAATGCAAATGGATCCAAACCTATGACCCTGCACAAAACTCAAATCCAAGTGAATCGAAGACCTCAACATAAAACCAGCTACCCTGAACTTGATAGAAAAGAAAGTGGGAAATCCCCTCAAGTGTTGGAATTTAAGGCATGCACCATCAACACACACACACACACACACACACACACAC
The DNA here is from genome assembly GCA_004025045.1 of Sigmodon hispidus. Lineage (NCBI taxonomy): Eukaryota > Metazoa > Chordata > Mammalia > Rodentia > Cricetidae > Sigmodon > Sigmodon hispidus. The sequence goes on along the minus strand of PVIH01004776.1, from coordinate 7,529 downwards.
ACACACACACACACTCAAGTAGAATCTTAGCTGAACTGGATTTTTTTCCTTTTCACAAGTAGAATCTTAGCTGAACTGGATCTTACCATTGCCTTTATTTCATGTTTGCTGTTTATCTCTTTGAACCAGGACATAGCTCCATTCTACTTCTTTGTGCTCCTTATTTTCTTCTTCAAAGTTTAGGTATTGTATATTTCCTTGTGCCTTTTATATATATATATGTTTGTTAGACTTAACACTAATGACTACAGGGAGAAGTCTACATTATGTACTTTAGAGAATATTTCTTTCAATGAAAGTAATCCAAACTCTTCACTTTAAGCTCAGAAAGACACTTCAGGCAAGGGCAAAATTGGCCACATTCTTCACTTAAATATTATAAACAACACCTAGATAACATTAAAGAATTAAATGACAAGACACTTGATGTAAAAAGACATATATTCTACATTTTCCATTGACTAGTAATATTCTTCAACTATTTTTTTTTCAAAAATAAGAGATACATTAGCTTTTCCTTTCAAACATTTGCTATAAAAAAAGACTTATAAAATTAGTTCACATGAATATACATATATACATATGCATTCAATGACAATTAGGAGGACATGAACTTGAAGGTAAACGAAGAGTTGTTCATGGGCTATTTTGAAGGGGAAAATATTGTAATTAATTTATTTTTTATTGTCCTATTACTTTGTTTAGCTCACATTTCTCGGCTGTTTTAGTTAAGGACTCTGTCATTTACAAGGTTGCAAAGCTGTTATGTGGATGACACCTCCATCTCAAGGCCATATAAGGAAAAAAATCCTTGAATTTCTGGACAAATTTATCTTCCTGTGGTTGGAAAATAGTGTCCCATTTTCTTTAGATTTGATTTGTTTGGGGCTAATTTCCTTCTAGTTGAAACTTGCAATTACACAAGATCCACAAATGCCCACCATTTGATCATGTCACTAAGTCTTTAGGAATTGATTCCACTCTTGTTGAATCTCTGTGGAAAATTCAGAAAAATGTAAAGATATATCTACCATTTTATCTACCATATCATTTACATGCATTTGATAAAAAAAATCCACATTCTACTTCATTGATATGAGCTTAGTCATTTTCATTGCCACACTAATAAACAATACCTGTGAAAAAATACAACCTAATGTCCTTTAACTACAAATGAGAAATTAAAATATGATATATCATGTGTGGGTGTATGCACATAGCTCTCAAGAAAATTTAATTTTCCAGGAAAATAGAAAATATTGTAATAAGTGAAGTAATTCAAAGCCACGAAATCATCACATAATCTCACATTTTTGCACTTTCTGGGCTCCAAATCTTCAGGTATGAGAACATAACCTGGATAAACCAATAAAACAGGGCAGTACAAAGTTACTAGGATGTAAGATGTACAAGGAGTTTTAGAGGTTGGTTAATAGTAAACAAGGGGAAAAAGTGCAAAAAGCTGAAAGGATTTAACTGAGAAGTGGAGAAGTAGGTAAACAGAGAGTAAAAAAGGAGAATATACATCAAGAGTGATATTTCAAAAGGCCATGTGGAAGCCCATTTATTATATTATGGTTATTTGAAAATATATAAGATATATGTAAGTTTTAAATAGTTTATATGCACACCTAAATGCACACATATATTCTCTCTCATTCTCTCTCTCTTTCTCTCTCACTCACACACACATATATATAAATGTATATATATATATATAAAGAGAGATTATAATAGATGATAAAGCATATATTTTGAATAAATTTAGATCAATTGGTGATAATGTTTCCTCAAGGGAATATAGATGATCAAATAAAAATTCTAGTGCCAGTCACTGGAAGTCTACCTTGGAGTCATTGATCAATATAGTGAAAAAAATTTTCAACATAATATAGGCTATTGTCTCCCAGAACCTGGAAGTTAAAAACTTGTCACAATACTTTTTTGTCACAGGATTTAAGGCCATCAAGCTGAACTGATCTAGAGGAATTCTTCCTAAAAAGTAGCTTTTACTTTTTTCCCCTTTCTGTTTTGCTTTTCTTTAATTGGTTTATTTATTTTACATTTCTTCTGCAGCTCCCCTCCCTTCTCCTTCAACTTATTTCTCCTTTCCTCAGTCATCCCTTCTCTATACTCCTACTCCTTGTTTGCTCAGAAAGTGGCAGGCATCCCATAGGCATCAGCATGTCAAGCTGCCATATGAACAAGCAGCTCCTCCTGTATTCAGACTGGACAAGGCAATCCAGCATGAGGAGTACGTTCCCAAGAGCCAACCAAAGCATCAGGATAGCCCCTTCGTCCCCATGGTTAAGAGTTCCACAAATAAACCAAACTATACAACTGTCTCATTTATGCAGAGGGCCTATAACAGTCTCATTCAGGCTCCCTGGTTGTTAGTTCACACTCTGTGTGTTCTCATGAGTAAGGCCAGCTGTAGCTACAGGTTTTCATCTGCTGTTCCTAAGCCCCCTGACACAGTCCCTCTTCCATATGCTCAGCAGAACTACTGGAGGTAGACCCAATGTTTGGAGTTGAGGCTCTGAATCTGCCTCTATCAATCAATGGATAAAGGTTCTCCAATGACAACATTGGTAGCCACCTATGGAATAACAGAGAATGACCTGTTCAGGCAAAGTATTCACTGCTGCTAAAAGTCTTTGCTTGCTTCAAGTTCTGTAGACTCTTGAAGTTTTTCTTTCTTTAGGTTTCTACTTAATCCCCCCACACAAGGCCTGCCCCCACACTTTAAAATCATCATTCTTAGCATACTCTCTCTCCTTCCATCCCCCAACCAAATACCTCAAGTTTACATGCTCACCCACACTAGCCCACCCAGGAAATCTCTTCTATTTTCCCTCCCCAGGTAGATTCATGCATGCCTCCTTAGTCCCTCCTTATTTCCTAGCCTCTCTGGGTCAGTGAACTGTAGCATGGTTATTTTTTATTATACAGCTAATACTCACTTATGAGTGAATATATACCGTGTTTATCTTTCTGGGTCTGGGTAACTTTGCTAAGGATAATTTTATTTTAGTTTCATTCATTTGCCTTTAATTTTCCTGATGTCATTATTTTTAACAGCTCAGTAATGCTCCATTGTGTACATGTACCATGTTTTTCTTATCCATTCTTCAGTAGACAAACCTCTAGGTTGTTTCTAGATTCTGACTATTACAAGTAATGCTGCTATGACAATAGCTGAGCAAGAACTCTTGTGGTATGATTGAGTATTCTTACCCCAAGAGTTGAATAGCTGGGTCTTGAGACAGGTTGATTTTCAGTTTTCTGAGAAACCAACACATTGATTTCCTTAGTGGCTGTACAAGTTTGCACTCCCACCTTAACTTCACAACGTTTCCAGCATGAGTTGTTACTGGTGCTTTCAATTTTAGCCATCCTGAGAAATATAAGATGGACTCTAAGAGTTGCTTTGTTTTGTATTTTCCTAAAGATATTGAAGATTTTTTGAAGTGTTTCTCTGCCATTTGATATTCTTGATTTGCAAATTCTCTGTTTGCATCTGTACACATTGCAAATTAGATTATTGGTTTTTTTGATGTCTAGTTTTATGAGTTTTTTTCTACATTTTAGAGACTAGTACTCTGTCAGATTTGAGGTTGGTGCAGATCTTTTATTATTTTGTAAACCACCATTTTGTCCCACTGATAGTGTCCTTTGCCTTATGGAAGCTTTTCAGAGCACTATCTTTCATACTACCAAAAGTTACCACTAAAACTTCTAGCAGAGAAATTCATTCAACACCCCTACTCTGTCATAAAGCCTGCTATGTGAAATTGACTCTAACTAAGGCATACACTTAAGATCCTGGTGACCAAAGCCTGCCCTCAATCTTCAATATCTCCTTTCTCAGAAAGTAGTCAATGAGAGACTAGGTCACATTCTTTTTTTTTTTTTTTTTAATTTGCTCCGAGGGTCTAAAATGAAGGGTTAGTGATAGAAAAGTCTTGTGGAAACAGAGAAGAGGACTTTACAGATAACTAACGTGGAATCTTTTGAGAGGTGATCTGCAATGCAATCTACTCTGGCTTCTACCACTCTGAGACTGCAGCAGAATGTACCAGCAAGTGAAATCTTCTTTTCAAAGTCACTTTTCCAACTTGGGTGGATATTCATAGTTGTTAACTAGACTACATCTGTAATTAAATAAAACCCAAATATCTGGACAAACTTATGAGGGATTTTATTTTATATATAAAAGACATGGAAGATGAAAACTTGTTTTCTTTGCCTTCTTGCTCTGGCTTTCACTAATAAGTCCATTTTCTCACTGGCAATAGATCTTATTTTTTCAGAAATTTTTAGTATAATGAAGACCAGAGGAGACATCCAGTTTTCAATAATCTGAGCCAGTACTGAATATTTTGAATTTCTAATATCAGACAGCCATTGATAAACAAGCTGACTAACAGTCAGTAAGCCATTTATAATATTCCACTTCCATATATCTTTCAAAAGTTCTGTTTTATAAGTTTATTTTTTTCCTACAAAGAACCGTGGTTAATATATTATTCTGTAAAAATTTCAGGTCCCCCCCAACTAACCATCACTTGAACACAGTCTCTACTCCCTCAGAGACGCTAAGGTCTTTCAGTTATTTTGATTACAGAAAAGTTCTAATCCTGTAAATAAACAAAGGAAACAAAATAAAACAAAACAAATAACAAAAAAAAGTCAAGGGAATATGCACTCTTCCTAATAGGTGATAGTTCTGTAACACAAAACAAACTATATATTTTTTATCTCTCTCTCTTTATATGTGTGTGTGTTTGTGTGTGTGTGGGTGTGTGTGTGTGTGTGTGTGTATGTGTGTGTTTTGCTTTACTTTATAATTGGCCTTGATTACATTTTTAAAAAGAGAATGAATGTGAAGTTACAAGTGTTAGTAGGGATAAGTCTGCGAAGAGTTGGAGAAAGACAAATAATATGGTCAAAACACACTTTACAAAAACTTAAAAATAAATATATTTATTAAATGAAAAGAGCACATAAGTTAATAGCCAGGTTATAATAATAAACTAAAAATAGCAATGTCACGTATATTTAAACATGTGATAAATTTTTTTTGATTTTCATAATGTTCATAGTTTTATTTTTTTTAATGCAAATACACATATATTTATTTTGTGTTCAGCTTTCCCTCTGAATTTTTTTTTCAAAAATTTTTAAGAAAATCAAAGTAAAGGAGGATATTTTAGCAAGACTCAGGGATGAAAAGGAGGTGAGAACGTAAGGTAAATATTTTAAATAAACAAATTAGAAAAGTTAAATACAGATAAATTGAAAAATATTGCACTAATAAGCCCTAGAATATAGAATGAGTAAAATAAGACAATCATAAATTTTATATACCTTCAAATTTTCCTTAAATATTTCACTTTAATAAAAATTTAGAGATGATGAAGAGTGTTTTACATGCAGAAAAAAGTGAAATAATGCCTGCCTATCATTAAGGATGAAGAATGTCATACAAAGAAAATGTTTTGAACCACAAGAATATAAAGCAAAATAGCTAACAAATGGACAAATTTTTTAACATAACAGATAAAAAGAAAAATATTGATTATGAATAACTAATGACTGACTATCTGTTTTAAAGAACAATTAGAGTAATTTATTTCTGTCATAATGTTTAAGAATTTATTAATGTAGGAAATAACGAAAGCTTGACTATAGTAAAATATAACTGGGTTTGTATTTATTACTTTTCATCTGAGATCTCAAAGTTTATAACTTGTTTTATAGGATCCAAATGTAAATGTAAGTAAAATCAACATTGCCATAAATAATTTTCTAATTTTGAAATAATTTCTGATATCTTTATCCTTTTTGAATATATTTTATTTTTCACATAAGTAAAAATTACTCACTAAATTAGAGAGTTAAATTCATAGGTTATAGTATGTCAAGGTCAGCTAAATTATGGGAGAGTCATAATGCTTTTTAAAATGTAAAATAAAATCATTATAGGAACTTTTAGAATTCATATGTATGCAAAATACTAACCATATTGACCTAGCTGTACCTCAAGATTTGTATTATGATATTTAATAATTTGAGGATATATTACTGATATGCTGTGTAATAACCCTTCTATACACTGTGAATATATATTGCTCTCATTGGTTAATAAAAGGCTGACAGGCACATAGCCAGACAGGAATTATAGGCAGAACAACTATACACAGTGAACTCTAGTAGGACAGAGGTCAGAATCAGGAGAGATGCCAGCCGGCTGCCAAGAAAACAGAATGTATATGAAATGTGTTAACAAGCCATGAGCCAAGTGACAAAGCATAGGAAAGAAATATGAGTTAATTTAAGAGTTAGCAAGTGACATGTTTGAGCTAACAGAGAAGCATTTATACTAATATTAATCCTCTAAATGGTTACTTGGAAACTGGCAGGCAGGAGAAAAACATGTGACTGCATTGATAATATGTGGTTTACTAGGAAAGTGGACACTTAATACTATATTATAATGGAAGAAAATAAATCTGGCCTGTTTTTACTTGATGATAAAATATAATGATTTTTCTTATTCATAACTTTAAGTAAATCTCTTATAATATATTGATAGAAAATGCAGGTATTGTATCTAATGAAAAATACTTTGTATTTGAACTTGAGTTTTCATATTTTCCATGGCAATTTGTGATAAGTAGGAAAGAGTTTACAGATACTTGTTATTATAGAGCACAGATATATATTGACAAAAATGTAGCCTTTAAAAAATTGTCATATCACATGGTAGACTTATCTTAAATATTTGAATGGCAAGGTTTTCCTTTGCAGTTACACTCTGACAGAGGTGAAATCTTGCACAAAGACATTATACAATAGAGGTGACTGCCTTCTTGATTCTGAGAATTCTAGATACTTTGTGTGGTTATTAGAATGGCACCAATAGGTTCATAGATTAAAATTCACAGTCATTATGAATGATGGTATTTGACTGGGATTAGGAAGTGTGATCTTGTTTGAGGACGTAAATCACTGAAGGTGAGCTTTGACTTTTCAAATATTCAAGCCAGACTTTTCTCTCTCTCCTTTCCCTCTGTATTTCTTCCTTTTTGCCTTCAGATTCAGATGTATAATTCTCAGCAGCCTCTCCAACACTATATTTGGCTATGTACTGCCATATTTCCTGTCATGATGACAATGGACTAAACATCTGAACTATATACCATCGCCAATTAATTGTCTTTCTTTATAAGAATTGCTGTGATCCAGCTCCTGCTGCTGAGGGAATCTGCAAGGATCCCTACTGCGACCCCGAACTGAGTGAATTGAGCAAACCAACTGCAGGGGACTCTGAAAGACAGAATCAAACCCTGACCAGAGAGGTGACAGGAGACACACAAACCAAAGTGCCACAACTGACCAGGACCCATCTAATCGTGAACCACTGAAGCCATGGGCAAACGTCAGTGCAAGAAATTACATAATAATACAAAGGGCAATATGGTAACTCCAGAAGAGAGTGGCGATCTTACAAATACAAGACCTGA
>PVIH01004775.1:0-134394 GCA_004025045.1 Sigmodon hispidus | reverse complement strand
ATGCCTCCTGTCACCTTTCTGTTCAGGGTCTGATTTTGTCTTTCAGAGACCCCTGCAGTTGTTGGTTCGCTCAGTTCGAGGTCGTGGCGGGGTTTCCCTCAGCAGGAGATGTGGATGTGGTCAGGGACAGAGTTTACCTGCCCCTGCTCCAGAGAGCGCTGGGATTCTGCAGCCAGCACTGGGTCCCGGGAGCTGAACCAGAAGCAATGGGAGCTCAACTCTCCCTCCCATGCTGGGATATAGGCGCTGAGGCCTCTTGCCCCCTCCTCACCTCTGGGCAGGGTCTGAATCTGCCTTCAGAGACCCCTGTAGTTGGTTCGCTCAGTTCGAGGTCCTGGCGGGGTTTCCCTCAGCAGAAGATGTAGTTGTGGTCAGGGACAGAGTTTACCTGCCCCTGCTCCAGAGAGCACTGGGATTCTGCAGCCCGCACTGGGTCCCGGCACATTCTTATATACTTTTAACCACTGTCACCGAGACATCTGCAAAGACCGAGCTAGGGCAGGGGCTGGGGAAAGTCACACAGAAAGGCAAGCCCAAGCTGGGTCACTCATCATTTAATCGTGCCATTTCCCAGGTTGACACTGCCACACTTTATGGCGTTTAGACATGCAGTTTGCTTAGTCAGGATAGGAAGCCTCACAAAAACTGATTTCCAGCCAGAGTGCCAAAGTGGGGTCACCAAGAAGACTGATGTTGGAGGCAGTCAGGTGCCCATTGGTGCTACATTACATTAAACAAAAGGGCCCCTTGGGGTCTTTTCTTCAATATTATACAACTTAGCCTCTGTCCAACACTAATTTATTTTGTTTTGAGTTTTACTGCAAGACAAGACTATGGATTTCTGATGTCTGTGTTCACTAAATCAAGGATTTGGAAGCCACATTGGTCTTTTAGGAGTCCCATTCCTTCCCGACTGACACACTTGCAGCCCCTTCCTGCTCAGCAGGGAGAGCATTCAAAGTGGATTGCCCCCTTTCCAGTTCTCCATGTCAGGATGTAAGATCTAGGTACTACATACAGAATTGGTAAAGAAATGGCATTTTCTTAAGAGTTATAACTGTATGTAAACATTGTATAATGATATGGAATAAAATGCACACTGTAGGACATTTTCTAAAAAAGAAAAAAAAAGGCAATTTACAAGAAGCCGACAGCCAGTACCAAACTTTATGGAGAAAAACTCAAAGTAATCCCACTAAAATCAGGAACTAGACAAGGATGTCCTCTCTCCCCTTATCTTTTCAATATAGTTCTTGAAGTTTTAGCTAAAGCAATAAGAGACAAAAGGGGATTAAGGAGATGCAAATTGGGAAGGAAAAAGTTAAGCTATTTCTATTTGCAGATGATATGACTGTGTACATAACTGACCCCCAAAATTTTACCAGGAAACTTCTACAGCTGATAAACACTTTCAGCAATGTGGCAGGATACAAGATTAATTTAAAAAAATTAATGCCCCTCCTATACTCTAATAATAAAAGGGCTGATGAAAATGAGGAAAACATCACCCTTTATATCAGCTGCAAATAACATTAAATATCTCGAGGTAACTCTAACCAAAGAAGTAACATGCCTGTTTGACAAAACTTTAAGTCACTGAAGAAAAAAAATGAAGAAGATATCAGAAAATGGAAAGATCGTCCATGTTCCTGGATAGGCAGGATCAACAACAACAACAAAAAAAATGGCAATTTTACCAAAAGCAATCTACATATTCAATGCAATTCCAATCAAAATCCAGCAACATTCTTCACAGACCTTGAAAGAAAAATACTCAACTTCATATGCATTAACAGGAAAGCCAGGATTGCCAAAATGATCCTGCTCAATAAAAGAACTTCAGGAGGCATCATCATCATCCCTAACTTCAAGCTATACTATAGAGCAACAGTAATAAAAACAGCTTGATACTGGCATAAAAACAGAGTTGTGGATCAATGGAACTGAATCAAAGACCCCAATCTTAATCTACTATAAACACGTGATTTTTGACAAAGAGGCCAAAAGTACAAGGGACATAAGATAGTATCTTCAACAAATGGTTCTGGCATAACTAGATGGTAGTACGTAGAAAAATGCAAATAGATACAAACCTATCACCCTGCACAATTCTCCAATCCAAGTGGATCAAAGACCTCAAACATAAACCCAGCAACACTAAACTTGATAGAAAAGAATGTGGGAAATATCCTTCAACACATTGTTTCAGGTGAACACTTCCTAAATATAATACCAGTAGCACAGGCGCTAAGAACAACAATTGATAAATGGGATCTCCTGAACTGAGAAGCTTCTGTAAGGCCAAGGACACAGTCAATAAGACAAAATGATACCCTACAGAATGGGAAAAGAAACTTTACAAACCCTACATCTGACAGAGGACTGATCTCTAAAGTATATAAAAATTCAAGAAACTAGAGGCTAAAAACCCAAATAACCCAATTAAAAAATGGAGTTCAGAGCGAAAAAGGAAATTCTTTTAAGAAGAATTACAACTGGCTGAAAGGCACTTAAAGAATTGCTCAACATCTTCAGCCAGCAGAGAAATGCAGATCAAAACAACTTTGAGATACCACCTTACACCTGTCAGAATGGCTAAGATCAAAAACACAGATGACAGCCTATGCTGGAGAGGGTACAGAGCAAGGGGAACACTCCTCCACTGTTGGTGAGTTTAAACTTGTTCAGTCACTATGGATTGCAGTATGGTGGTTCCTCAGAAAACTGGGAATCAATATTCCCCAATGATCCAGCAATACCACTATTGGGCATATACTCAAAAGATGCACATTCTTACCCCAAGGGCATTAGCTCCACTATGTTCATAGCAGGATTATTTATAATAGACAGAACCTGGAAACAATCTAGATGTTCCACAACTGAAGAATGAATTAACAAACTGTGGTACGTTTACATAGTGGAGTACTACTCAGCTGCAAAAAGAAAAAAGATGATATCCTAAAATTTTCAGGCAAATGAAAGAATTTGGAGAATATCCTCTTGAGCAAGATATCATAGGCCCAGAAAGAGAGGCATGGGATGTACTTACTCATAAGTGGATTTTAGACAAAAAGCAAAAAATACCCAAGCTCCAAACCACAAGTCCTTAGCAGCTTAGGATCAGAAGGAACTTAGGAGAGTTATCCAGGAATTCCCCTAGGAAGAAAAAATAAAGATCTCTTTTATCAAATTGATTGGGATCATAATAACTAGCGACCAAGAAGAGATAGAAACAAATCATGAGAAAAGGATATGCTTGAGTGAGAAGAGCAACAAAGGGGGAGAAAAATCAGATAGATATCTTAATAAAAAAAAGCCAATATGGGGTTGGAAAGAGGCTGACTGTAAGAGAAACCTATAAGAACTCACAAGATCTCCTGGCCCAGAACTCTAACCAATAGGAGAGGGGGTGCCTAAACAGAACTTCCCCTATAATCAAATGAATGACCACCCTAAATGTCATTATTGAACCTACATCCGGCAATGAATAAAGGAAGAAGCAGAAATCCAAAGCTAAGCACCAGGTCAAGCTCCCTGTTCAGCTAAAGAGAGAGAGGAAAGTCTATATGAGCAAAGGTATAAGGATTATGAGAAGGAGTTCCACAGAGATGGCTGGCTGGAGCTCTGGGGAGCTCACTAAATCAAAAACAGCCACTGGGGTATCTCAGGAAAAGGAACTAAAACCTCAAATGTAGATGACTGTCAATAGGTATGTGTCATGCCCACCTCGCTGGCAAGGAAGACACAACACCAGATTCTTCTGCAGCAACTGACCAGGTCCTTTATTCGGTGTACACACTCTTCCTTCTTCTCTCCTTCTCCTTCCCCTTCCCCCTGCTCTCGGCTTAAAAGCTCTCAGGTGATCTACTCACTCCCTGCCATGTGGATGCTGCCCATTGGGCCATGCATGCGGACGCTCACTGGCATGATTGCATCATGCCAAATAAGGAGTTTTTCCCTAGGGAGCGCTTGCCATAGGGGAAGGTGGAGGGCAGAAACCACGCCATTTTAGGCTGCAGCTCTATCACAGCTCCCAACAGTTCCCCCTGTTTTTATTATTTAAATAAAGCAGGTGAGGGTAGAGGTCCATTCTCTGCTGTGCTATTGGAACATCATCCCAAGCTTCTCTTGGGGCGCCCCCCTCAAGAACATGAGACCCGTCCACGCCCTATTTTCACAGAGGTAGGAAATTCAGGGCAACAACCTACATGCAAATGAACATACCCTCCTCGAGCTCCCCAAAATATCGAGAGGTAACCCGACTGCAATGCATAGCCTCACAACCTGCAAAAATATGGCGGCTAATGTTTTAGGGTAGCCAGCCAAATTTGGGAAGACTGTCCTTCCTCAATGGCAGTAAAGGCTTGCACCAGTAAAGCGGCATTCTGGCACTGCTGAACCCTCATGCGACAAGTACACCACATGCAAAGAAGGAATATCAACACCATAAAGCCAGCCATCCAGCCTATTCCTGCGCACTCTTTCAGATGGTCCACAGCAGCAGAAATCCAAGAAGCCAACCCTTCCACTCGTTCAGGATCCACCCTGGTCGAATTCACGGATACGATGGCCATTCTCAATTGGGTCATCAGCACTTCGAACTCTCTGGTCCAGTTCCCTAATAAAAAACTAGATAATTGTTCAGACAAATTTGCAGCACGAGTAAAATTCTCATATTGAATACTGGTGACACATAAGCCAGACATCTTCCATTCGCACCCAAGTTGAGCAAGCTGCCAAAGAACATCTATCTGTTTTTGAACTAAATCAATTCTCTGATTAACAACCATCAGGCCTCCCTTTAATTGGGAATTAATATTCTCTTGGACATCTAAAGCCTTGGTGGTCATGGTAGACAAATCATTTAAGGTCTGTGCGGTTTCTATTGTATGGCTCATGGCAATGGCTGCAATAGTGGCTCCTCCAGCAGCTGCGGCAATGGCTATAACAATGGCTGCCGTGATGCCAAAATCTCTCTTTTGTCTAAATAATGTCATGGAGCCAGGGGTTATTACTGGTACAGGAATTCATCGTGGCACATGTGCAACCAGGGCAAACTTATAACTTTGAGCATTCCAGCACTGCGCATAATAGCAGGAATCAGTACAATTCTTAAAGCCACTCTTACTAACAACAAACACAAAAGGAGGTTATACACATACAGGAATAGGGTCAAAGTACTTTGTCTCCATAATGGCCGCATGCATCTTGGTGTATGAGTTGGTGGCATTAACTATTACTGATGTATCTGCATCTTCTCAGGTGGTCCAATTGTATAAGTATGTAACATTATGCCTACCAACAGCTCCTCCCAGCAAGAGTCCCAAAGGTTCTACATTAGAGCAACTCCCATTAACCCCACATAGCATCCAATTATCAAAGAGGTTTCCACGGGGGTCTGGTTGAAATAAGCCTTGATAAGTTCTACTAAGACCAGGAACATTGGGGGAGAAGGTAAAAAGCTGATGTTTATCAACCCAAGTTACCATATGTGACTGACACCCTGTCCACGGCCTTCGGACATTAGGTTCAAGTACTCCCAAGCAATAAGGAGCCCATTTAGGCTGTTGTGTGGTAGGGAAACTGGCATCACGTTCTTCTGGCCAGGTGGCATTCAACCAGTGGGCACATTCATACACAGGATTGGATAAAAATGTATAATTGTAAGTATCCGTAGACACTTCACTATAAGTCTGGTCACCACATAAAATTTTTGACCCCCACCATCCTGCAGTATGCCTTACCAAATTTATACAATCAGAATCATATTTACCAATGCTAAAGCAAAGCACCCCTCTAAGGAAAAAGTTGGTCTCTCCTGCTACAGGAGCCACCTCTCCATCATAAGGCAAGTAAGGAAGATCTACATCTTTACCAGTGGTAAAAAAAAAAAACTAGGAAACACTGGTGCTGAATGCGTCACCAGCATTGGAAGTGGGAATGTCGATAGAATTCCCCATTGGATCTGGTCTTGCTTGACCTTCTGCCTCGCTTGGGCAAGGCTCTGTGACTACAGCATCATCAGGAGGATGGGCAACAGGGCCATCTTCTTTGACTCTTCTGGTTAATCGTTCCAGAACCCACACTGGGTCTTGAGCTTCCTGGGGAAAAACACAAACAGACCCTCGTGCCCATGCCAGCACGGGATCAGGTCCTTTCCAGTGACCTGTCAACACATTCTTCCATTTAACTAGACCACTAATGGCACCACCCGGGGCAGCATGTCTATCGACCGCACACTGGCCGCATGAATTTAAAGTCAAAAAATTAAGAGTAAAGAGAGCTAAAGAAAGTCTCTCCTTTGGGGTACGGCCAAGGTCTATTCCCCCCTTTTGTTTAATTAGACATTCTTCGAGGGTACGATGCACCCTTTCTACAATGCCTTGCCCTTGGGGGTTGTAGGGTAGGCCACTATTAAGGTGTACACCCATCTGCGTGCAAAAGGTAGTGAACTGTTGTCCAGTGTAGCCTGGTCCATTATCTGTTTTTGTGTAGGTTTACCCCAGGCTGCCCATGCTTCGAGGCAATGGGCTATATAACATTGCGGCCCTTTTCTCCATTCATGGCCATAGCATGAAGAATCCCTGAACACGTATCTACTGATACATGAACGTATTTTAGAGTGGCAAATTCAGGCAAATGGGTAACATCCATTTGTCAGACCTTAAGGGGGAGTAGCCCTCGCGGGGTTAACTACCAAGGATGGTGGGTGGTGGAATTGCACACACTGAGGGCAATCAACCACAATTTGTCTAGCATCTTATCTGGATAGGTGAAACTTAGACCGCAAAGTCTTGGCATTAACATGGTAGAGTTTGTGAAAAATCTCGGGCCTGAGTACTGACAGCTACAGGAAATATCCAGTTTTGTCTAGTGGCTGCATCCACTAAGGCATTTCCCTCACTTAAGGGACCGGGCAACTTTGTATGAGCCCTTATATGTTGTGGAAAAAATCTTTGAGAGTGGTGTCTAATAAGTTTTTGCAATTGGGAAAATAGACATGCTACAGTACTGGATGGTTTTATGGGGACTGCCACTTCAAGAATCTTCAAGGCATTTATAACATAAATCAAATCAGAAATCAAATTAAATGCACAGGAGAAGGTTGTAAAGACTTCTAGCACTATCTGTAATTCTGTTACAATGGGATGTTCTTTAAAGAATGTCATTAAGGGGTGCTTTGGGTAATGATTATCAAACTTTCCAGGAAAGGAGCATCTAAGAATGGCCCAATCATCAACGGTAGTACACAACACTAAAACTTGTGCTGCAGTGTAAGGTGTTACAATGGTTTCAGGACTTCTGCCAAAAAACTGTAAGGTTTGTTGTAAGCCAAGTTGAGCCAGTTGAGCAACGATTGTAGGATAATGCTCAATGCTCTTTCCAGGGGATACTCTAGGATGAATCCATAACAAGGGTCCCTGCTGCCACAACACTCCTGTGAGTTGTCTCATGGTAGGTAAAATGCATAGCAGCAGCTCCTGACCTTCCTGTATGCGCTGTAGGTAAGCCGGATGTAGTCTATCTTCTACTAATTATAGTGTCTGGTGCGCTTCTTTGGTCATATATCTAGGTGAATCTAGGGCACTATCGCCTTTAAGCACATCATATAAGGGTTTTAATACATAATTTGCTAGCTTTAGATAGCTCCTAATCCAATTTATATCTCCTAATAACCTTTGATAATTATTCAATGTCTTTAAATTGTCTTTTCTAATTTCTAACTTTTGTGGATAAATCGATTGAGGGGTCACTTTAGCCCCTAAATACTCAACAACCTGAGCCATCTGCACCTTTTCTGGGGCAATACATAGCCTCCAAGACCTTAATGTCTTTTCTAATGCTCTATAAGCCTCTTTTAACCATAACTCATTTTTTCCTGCTAACAGCATATCGTCCATATAATGGACGCAGCGTATTTTTGGGAAAGCCACTCGTATAGGTTCCAAAGCACGGCCTACAAACAATTGGCACATGGTTGGGCTGTTAGCCATTCCCTGAGGCAGCACTACCCACTCAAACCATTGGTCCGGCTCCTCATGATTACATGAGGGAATGGTAAAGGCAAATCTCTCTATATCTTTTGAATTCAAAGGAATGGAGAAAAAGCAATCCTTAATGTCTATTGTTATAACATGCCATTGCGAAGGCAAGGCGGTCAGCAAGGGAAGCCCCCGCTGCACAGGACCCATAAGCTGCATCTGATTATTTATTGCTCTCAAGTCATGCAGCAATCTCCATTTTCCTGATTTCTTCCTAATCACAAATATAGGAGTATTCCATGGTGATATGGATGGCACAATATGTCCTTGTGCCAATTGTTCCTGGACTAGTTCTTGAGCAGCGTTTAACTTTTCTAGGGAGAGGGGCCACTGAGGGACCCATACAGGTTTCTCAGTCTTCCAAGTAATGGGAATACCATCCTCAGTGGCCCCTAGGAAAAACCCAGGCCTTGTCTGGGTAGTCTCTGCTGAGTTGATAAAGGGCTTGCTCTGCCTTGTAAGCGTTTACCCAATCCATACTGAGGGTGAAAGCCCATATCTGCCATTATTTATTGGGAGGTTTAGGAATACTCATTACTCAACCTAAACCCCATGTCTTTTAGCAAATCTCTTCCCCATAGGGTAACAGGCAATTCTAGCACATATGGTTGAATAGTGCCCTTTTGGCCTTCATCGTTGGTCCAATTCAATAATCGTGCACTAACATCCAGTGCCCTAGCATATCCTAGGCCTTGCAGCATCTGGGAAGAGGCTTGAATAGGCCATCCTGATGGCCAGTCTTTTTTAACTAATATGCTTTTGTATCTAGCAGTCCCAGGATTCTTTTACTGTCCACTGTCAAGGTGATCATAGGTTGATCATCCATTTCTAGTGACAGGCATGTTAAATTGTTACCAGTGGATCCGAATCCTTTTTTCCCCCTGTTTCTGTCAGTTGCCACAAATTGAGCATGGAGACTAGGCAGAATCAATAATTGTGCAATCCTGTCTCCAGGGGAAATGGAGAAAATACCTTTTGGGGACTCAACCATAACCTTTACTATGCCTGTATAATCAGGATCAATAACTCCAGGATGCACCTTAAGACCCTTAAGAGCCGTGGAAGATCGCCCTATGAGCAATCCCACCATTTCAGGGTTTAACGGCCCTTTGAAATCTGAGTCCACTAACTGTACACCCATCCGAGGTGTTAATACGAGTCTGGTGGTGGCACAGAGGTCCAATCCAGCCAACCCGGCAGTGGCTCTCCACGGTCATTGGGGTGTCGGAGTGTCGGCCACTGCTCCATGGTTGGGCTGGTATTCTGATTCTCTATTGCCCCATATATTTGTGGGCCCTGAGGTCGGGAGCCCCACCTCCTGTTTTTTGACTGTGTATTACTTGGCTGTATTAGGGGCTGACCGTTAATGTCTTTCACTGATCTACATTCATTGGCCAAATGCTTGCCTTTTTTACAGCCAGGGCAAAGGCCTGGCTGTGTGGTCGCCCCACGCTCTGGCGGAGGCGGGGCACTACGATTAGGACAATCCCTCTTCAAATGGCCCTGTCTTCCACAGGCAAAGCATGCCCCAGTTCCCTTGTCCTTTTCCTTCTTGTTACAGTTAAGCTGCATTAGAGCATCAGCAAGCCCTGCATTAGAAAGAGGTCCCCCTAGCTCCCTACAACACTTCATCCATACCTCTAAAGGTCTATGCCTGTACAGTGTGATGGCTGCCCTGCAGTCTTTAGTACATTGCTCATAAATCAACTGCTTAATCAGAGGCATGGCAGTTTAGGCATCCCCAAACATTCTTCCTGCTGCTTCCACCATTCTAGCCACAAAGTCTGAGAAGGGCTTGGTGGTCCCTTGAGTGATTTTGGTTAAATTACCACTCATTTCCCCTCTATTAGGCAATGCTTTCCATGCCCTTATGGTTATCTTATTAATTTGTTCATAAACCGGGATCGGGTAACCTATCTGGACGTTAGCAAAGCGACCAGTCCCTAGTAACATGTCCTGGTCCCAGGCAGCGTTCCCTGCTGCACGGTTGGCTGCTGCTTCCTCCTCCGCAAATTCAGTCAGGAATGATTTCCAGTCTAAATACTGCCCAGGAATGAGACACGCTTTTGCTAAGCTACTCCAGTCACTAGGCATCATGGCAGATCTACTCAATGCCTCAACCTGTTCTACTGTAAAAGATGCAGTAGTGCCATAAGTGCGGACAGACTCTGCCAGGGATTTCACTGTCTTAAAATCTAAAAGCTCATGATACCTTTGCCCCTGGTTATCTTGAAAAACTGGAAAAGCCAGCAGCATGCTAGGACGCAGCTCACGCTGGACTCTCTTCCACACTTTTGTGTTGTCTGGTGGCTTAGAACAGATGCCCCCACCAGACGGGCAATACGGGGGGGGGGTAGGCAATAGGCGCAGTAGGGGAAACAAATCGTTGACTTCCCCTTTTTACTTTTCTTACAGCCTCTCCCTTTTATTCTCCCTTTCTGTTCAGGGTCAGAGTCTGAACTCAATCTTTCCTCTGAGCACTGGGAAACAGACTCATCTGGGGACTCTAAGCAGAGTTCTTCTAGGGAAGGCAGTGGTGGATACAATCTTCCTATGACTCCCTCAGCTATTAGGGACTCTCTTTCGGATCGTTCTTCCTTAAGCTTCTCTAATTCCCTTGCCCCTTCCTCTATCAAATCTTTACCCATAGCATGATCTAGGCATTCACACACCAGGGACCAGATGGGTATAATGCCCATTGCCAGCTCTCTAACCTCGTGTGCTCTAATCAAATCCTTTCCTAACTTTTCCCATGCTGCGCTTGTAAGTGAACCACTAACCAAAAACCAAGGAGCATGGTGATCTACTCCATCTAAAAAGATTTTTAAATTTTTTGATTTAATGCTCATACTGTTACTCTTCAACAGCTCTTTCAAAGCTGTGGCAATCGGGTGAGAAGAATTTATACCCATATCCTTGCCTATTTTTTTAACACTTTTATTTACTTATTTATTTATTTATTTATTTATTTATTTGCCTTGGTGTTTGCCTGAAACTGAAACTACAGACAGTTGTGAGCCGCCATGTGCATGCTGGGAATCAAACCCGGGTCCTCTGGAAGAGCAGACGGTGCTCTTAACTGCTGAGCCATCTCTCCAGCCCCATCCTTACCTATTTAAACCCCTTTATATCCTTTTTTCTTTTTCAAACAACCCCAAAATACCAACAGGTTAGATCCACTCATCAGCAGACGCTCTGTTCTCTGCTTTTGTCTACAAGCAGAGTTTTCATGCTTAACGCAGGTCCCACTATTTTCTTGTGAGACTTACAACTTACCGGTTAACCCCCCTGATTACCACAGTTCTGAATCCTTCACGGGACGTTCCCGGGTTTCGGTGTCAGTTGTCGCGCCCAACTCGCCGGCAAGGAAGACACAACACCAGATTCTTCTGCAGCAACTGACCAGGTCCTTTATTAAGCGTGCACACTCTTCTTTCTTCTCTCTCCTTCTCCTTCCCCTTCCCCCTGGCTCTCAGCTTAAAAGCTCTCCAGTGATCCACTCACTCCCTGCCATGTGGATGTTGCCCGTTGGGTCATGCATGCGAACGCTCACTGGCATGATCGCCTCATGCCAAATAAGGAGTTGTTCCTTAGGGAGCGCTCACCGTCGGGGAAGGCGGAGCGCAGAAGCCGCGCCATTTTAGGCTGTGGCTCGATTGCAGCTCCCAACAGGTGTGGACAGTATGTGGAACCTCATGGAGTGGAATCAGACTATGTTCCTGTGTATGAGCTGGCACCGTGGAGCCCATTCCCTACAGAGAAACACCTAGTCCAGTCCTAATATAGGATGACCAATCAATCCTGTCTCAAATGGATACACCAGACTGAACTGACCCAGTTTCAGACTCCTTACCCTCCTTAGGGAAATGATGTGGGGGCGAGGATGAGGCGAGGTTGAGGGAGAACTGAGAGAGATTTCGGAAAGGGAAGCAAAGGGTATCGAGGAGAAGATACATGAAAAAAAAAACCTTTTTTAAAATTAAAAAAAAAACCTCTGAAATTGTTGATAAAGACAAGAGGAACACTGATATATTGGTCAGACACTCTCTTCGAAATGGTGAACCTCTGGTTCAGTAGGAGACTTGTCTCAACTGAATATGGCAACGGGTGATAGAGTAGCATACCTGATATTCTCCATTGGCTTCCATATGCCTCCTTCCATGTGCACATATACAGCACAATCACACACCACACTCCACACAGCTCCATAAAAATAAATAATGCAGCAGAAACTGCTGAAAAATAATATAGCTTACCGATTGATTGTACAATGGTGTTAGGTTAGATGGTGAATAGTTCAGCCTGTAAGTCTTGCAAATGGATAGGTAGAACCATGGTTTGAAGGGTTTTCTCCTCTAAAGTCCTAACTGAGAAACAATTGCTGTTGTGTCAGTGTTATGATATGGAGCCATTGGAAAGTCTATAGGACTAGTGAGGCTATGAGGTTTTCACAACATCTGGGAAATCTTTTCTCTTGGCACTGTGGTGTCCTAATCATCTCTGTAAACCTGTGTGTAACTCTATCCATAAGGACAGAAAGTTTAACAGTCCATTTTTAAACACTAACCCTATTTTCATATAGTTCTTACACCATTTGAAGTACTTATGATTATTGACTGTTGATATTATTGATTATTGAGGTTCAGGTCAATCTAAGTAAAGGACATGAGTGAACATAGTTGATTAGGCACTGGGAAAATTTGGAGATCATGCCATACTAATCTCCCATCTAAAAGTCAGGTATCACTCACCTGGACATGTAATCTTCCTTCTCCCAGAGAGTGAATTGTGGTGATATATTTTATATTTAATAAAACAGGTCTGGAATATCAGAGAACATATTCACCCACAGTCTAGCCAGGAGGGTTAGAGAGTGGTAACTCACGCCTTTAATCCCAGCATGGGGGGGGTGACCTACGCCTTTAATTCCATAATTCCAGAGACAGAGATCTTTCTGTGTTTCTGTGAATTCAAGGCTAACTATCAAACAGTAGTAGCTCACACCTTTAATCTTAACTCTAGAATATAATGCAGAAGTGAAACAACTGGGAGAAGAAGGTATTTAAGGCAGGCATAAGAAGACAGAGAATTACTCTGTAGAAGCATGAGGAGTGAGACTGAGGAAGCAGGAAGATAGCTCTTACCCTCTGAAGTTGGTTGGGTGAAATTTGACAGTGGTCTGTTTCCTCTCTCTGATATTCCAAGCTTTTCCCAATATCTGGCTCTGAGTTTTCATTAAATATAAACTAGAATTTGTATTACAGTGAATTCTGGATCATCTCTGTCTCCTTTTCCATTTTTAAGTTTGCCCCTAGTTTCTGCATTTAAAAGTTTACCTTGGATCTTTCCACTTGTGTGGGTTTATTCAGTTTTCTCTGCAGTGAATGTCTTTTTCCTTGAGAAGCCACAGGCTCATTCAGAGATTGGAAAGTATAATCACTTGGTGATGGAGAAATATGCTACCATTGTGGTTCATAGAAAACCTGAAAGTTAGGGAGACCTCGTGGCGCATCGGTAGCACGACTGACTCCAGAAAACCTGAAAGTCCCATAAAGGCTGTACTGCTCAGTGGTCACCTAAGCAGCCTATCTACCCTAGTATCCCCACAGTGCTACAAGGGATTTATGGGCTTACAGAGTCAAGAGCTTCCCCAGCTTCAGAGTCACAAATAAACCCATGTGCACGTTAGGGTGTTTACCACTGAGCTGTATCCTTTTCCAAAATGAGTGACTTTGATGACAGTGTGGCAAATCTTTTAAAGTCAGAGGCTCATGACAAAAAACAACAGAAGCCCCCTTGAAACATCAGCAGAGAGGCAGGTAAAAGTAAATTCTGAGAGTTAATGTGGCAAAAGGAGCTTCACTAGTTGGGTAACACTACCTAATATAACAAGAGTCCCCATGTATTTATTTATCTCAACATATTTTTCTTGTATTTAAAAATACTGGGAATTTTATTAAACCAAAAAGTAAGACAATGTGCTAGCATGATATATTCTAGTTTTAAAAATTATTTACTTTAAAAAGGCTGATTCTGGAAAAATAGCTCAAATCATATTGTTCAGCTTTTTCCTATTAGAATTTTGTAACTTACATAATTAACTTTAAAAGTTTAATAGTATTTTTAATTATTCTGATCAAATATTGATCAGTAAATTTCAATGATAATTTATTTGGGTAAATTGTTAACTTTTATAACTTATTATCATAAGAAAAATAATTTTCAAATTCCAATGACAATTTTTAATGTATATATGCTTGGTAGCTTCAAAAGAAAAATTTCAAATACACATATGTTTAATATTGAATAAAATTTGTGGTAGAACTAAAATGAAGAAAAACACTACAGTTGGAAAAAGAAAAATATAAAGTTTCTGACTAGTAAAAACATAATTTTTCTTTTTATTTTAAAAATTATAATAGTAGAGTTGGAGAGCTGGCTCAGTGGATAAGATCACTGGCTGCTCTTGCTGAGGACCCGGATTTGGTCTCCATCATCTACATGGTGGCTCACAACTGTCTGTTTTCCAGTTCCAGAGGAGCTTTCCCCACTCCTGATCTCAACAGGTACTATAACACACAAGCAAAACTCTCATAAACAATAAAAAATAAATAAATTTGAAAATGTTAAAGGGTGGTAGTACATACATATTAAAATACTGTATCTGGATTCTCCTAATTAAACAGTTAGAAAGACTTGTGCTGGGGTTTGAAGAAGCTGTACAAGAATCACAACTGCTGTTTAGCTCTCAGAGGCCACAGAAAAGCCAGGCGTGGTGCCACACATCTTTAACCACACTGCTTGGCATGGCAGGATATGCTAAGACACATAGTGGATCCCTGGAGCTCATTGGCCAGACAACATACAAAATTTATGAGCTCTACATTCAGTATAAGACCCTGTCTTAAATACAATGGAAAGTAATTGAGAAAGACTTGATGTCAACCTGTGGCCCCCACAAGCATAGGTACACATGTCCACATTAACATATATATAACACACACACTTGCACTTTTTATGTGGAGTGGTGTAAAACATTTATTTAGAAGTGTAATATTTAAAATATGATAAAACAGCATCCATTTATAATTTTTAAAAAATTTCATCGTGATAAAACTCTTGAGACTAGAAATGTGTGGAGTGCCTACCTTTAAACTTTATATTAGAATGTACACTATCAAAAATAATTTAATAGTAACTTCCCACAGCAATGTACTTTTGATCTTTCCCAGGGAACATTTGATGGACTCACATAAGCTCTGAATTAAATTCCAATTAAAACCCAGACTTTGCTTGTTGGGTAAACCTCACCAGCCCCATTCTTGTTCAGCTTTGGCACATTCATTCTTTCTTGTCTGGCTGGGATGCAAACATACTGGAATGAGTAATAATGGGAAAAGATTACACTGTCTCAAATGACTCATTCATGATCCTTTATAAACTTTCTGTTTAAGCTTGTTTTAGAAAAGACTAAATTGAGTGAATTATCCTGGTTTGTTTAGCAAATAAGAGTTGCAGCAGAGAGAAAGAATAATGCCTAAATTTCAGTGCTAACATCACAATGTAGATCCATTACTTCAAAAATAATGTTTCTGCCCTTTTCATATTAGACAGAATTAAAGAGAAACACTAAAAATAGACTTTACTAAGTCCTCTACTACTTCAGCACATTGTATTTCTCTGGAACATTTTCTTTCAAAGATTTTTTTTCGGGATATGGTTCTGCTCAGTACATGCACTAAATCAACCCTAAATGTTTTAAAATCTGTTTTCTTTGTACGTATTCATTTCAAAGCTTTTTAATTCTGATCCAGTGAAATGGCTCAGGGTAACCATGCCTGCCACCAAGCTTGATGACCTGAGTTTTACCACCAGGTCACAAATGTTAGGAGAGATGCAGCCATCCTCTGACCACCCATTGCACATGCATACCCCACATAAACACAAATAAATAAAATAAAATTTAAATGAAAAGTAAATTCTTACCTTTATTAGCCACAATATATAATTTCTGGGCAAATACTACATGCTAGTCCATTTCTTCTTGTGTTCCGGGTGAATTAACTTCAGAGTAACAAAGATCTCTTTAATGACAGATTGCAAGGATGCTGCCATTCTTCTGCAGCGTCTTGCACATCTTTTCTATTTCTATTCTATTTCTACTACCCTAGAATTCCATCTCTTTTAAGTAATCCCTGTTGTCAAGTTCATATTCTCACCCAATGTAACACTTAGCATTGAAAACTCTACAGAACCACCTAATGCTGACTATGAATAGTGCAAATCTCATTCTTTTTCTCAGTATAGAACATTTCACCAATTTAGTTTTTAGTGCCTAACTCACTCAATAAATGAACTGTTATAAACATAAAAAGAATAACTTCCACTTAAAGTTTTGTTAAAGAGATGACAAATGGAACATTAATGCAACAAACTCAAAAAGAAAAAATTGTTGCTCTTTTGTTTGTTTTGTTCATGTTATTTTCAGACAGGGTCTCACTGTGCTGCAAAGGCTGGCCTCCAACTCCTGGCAAGCCTCCTGTCTAGGTCTCCTCAATCCTAGGATTGCTATCATGCCTGGTTTGAGAATCTATTCTGTACTATCCAATTTCCTGTGTAGTTTGATACCCCAGGAGAAAGATGTTAAAAAAAAAACTTACTTGTGCTCTATGGCATTTTTGTTAAATGTAAGTATAGTTGATTATTGTTCCATAATCTCAAAATAGGTACTGAGTACAATGGGCCCCATGGGCTGTATCCAAACTTATTCTCTGCTGAATTTTCAGAGACTATAACTATGCCTGGAAAACAGTAAGTGTTTAACAAAAATCAAAGGCTAAAATTTGAAGGAATCACTATGGATATCTGAATGTATAAAAACTTACTGGTTTGACATCATCTGATAATTGGATATGATTATTTAGTCTCTAAATTAAGCTTCTGGATATACAGTAGTCAGGAACGTAACATTTTAAGTTTCTCTTGAGTGTATTACACAGGTTCTGTAAATTATCTTTCACTACATATTATGTAACTTTGGCAAAGAATTTCATTTCTCAATGCCCAGTTCTCCTTCCAAATGTAATGGTGGTCACCATTTGCCTATTGTGAGACGATCCATGTGGACACTGGACTGGTTAACAAGAAAGTAGTGTCTAATGTGAGCTGTCACTTTCTAATCACATCTCTCCCATATCAAAAATTAATGCATACTAGGGACATCAGGACATTGTTAGATTCTCTAGAAATCTCTAAATATTAAAGTAATTCATCCAGGCAAGGGACTGTTCCCTGTGATAAATCCAGAACATATAAAAATTTGGTGTGTATTAGGGCTTAAAGTTGAAATAAACAGACAAGTCACAATATAGTAAAAGAAGGATTTTTAGGTTTCTTTGGTGAAACAAAAGCAGATATAAAAAGTTACAAAGATTTTAGATTTTCATTCACAAAAAAAGTCATTCACATTTTACACTATACATGTTATAATATAAATACAGGGAAAGATTATGTGCATTATAATGGAAAAGAAAAAAGTCCTAATAAATCAACACAGTGATTTTCTGTGCTCTAGAACACATAAGGATGGGCTACACTTACTGCAGAGACCCAGGATCTCGCCTAAGACACTGTGTATGCTTGTGAGCACAGTTATTCCTTCGAAGCCAAAGGTGGTCTCATGAGAAAAAATCAACATAGGGCCACCCCAATCTGATCTTTTTCTGTTCTTTTCATTTTTAAAATTTTACATTGATCCTATGTGGAAAACATAAAATTTGTCCATATTTATGTGACACTCTATGATGGTTTGATGCTTGTATACATTATGTAATTTTCAATTTTGGTTTCTGCTCACATTTCATTTATATTTTTTCTTAAAGTTGCTCAAAATGAACTTTGTGAAAAGCATTAAATACCTTCTTTCCATTTGTGGTTTTATCTTTGAAACTTAAAATATCTGGGTAATGATTCAATGTCATCTTCAGTGACCACTATTTAAATGCAAGGGGAAAAGGAGGTGGGAAGAAAGAAGCAAAACCTTCAACATGTACACACCACCTAACTGGAAGAAATACCCACACTATTTCTACACTTGCACAAACTTGCTTAGAATGGGCAAAAACCACTTACTGAAAGCTAAACGCTTTTCCATTCTCTGTAATAAATGCTTGAAACATTCTATCCATCACATTATTGAATCAGGAACAGGGTACCTATATTATAAAGTTTCAAACTATAAAGAACGCATGGAAGCTAACGCTGAAAAATTACTAGCATACTATATTGATTTCAGGTCTTTGGGGAAATAACATCCAATAAATTATATCCGTATGGCTTACTTCATTTATTTACGTGTGCTTCACAGCTGCAGCATTCATACATGAACATTCAAAAAATTTATAAAGGATTAAAATGGTTATATATATGTACAAAACGAAGGGCTTTTTTTTGCATGAGTATTTTTGTTTTAACAATCCCCCACCCTCCACAAGAAGGTATAAACCCTTGGTTTACAGCCATTCTAAATGCCTTGATCTGTTGTTACCTTACCAGCGTTAGTGCTAAGGAAGCCATTATAAAGGAAACATGGTTGAGTTAATAATTAGCACTTTGACCCCTAAAAAAGTTCCAGGTAATAGAAAAAAGTCCTCCATTCGGTCCCTTGTTGTAAGTGAAGAAAAAGGTACTTGGCAAAGCAGGGTCACACCACGGAGCTCCGAGTTTCATCATCCTCCCATTCGCCGGGCATCAGCTCAGGCAAGCATGGCCCCTGGAGCTGACATGGGTGTTTGACCTGCCAGATTCTGTCTGTTGGCTGTCCAGGAAAGCTGTCCTCAAACTTGCCGACAGTCGATGGCTAGACAAAACCATTTCCAGCCTAAACAAACTATAGCAAAGCAGCCAAACCAATGATTAAAGACCTAGAAAGCTCCGTAATCATCATTAAATACGCCTGAACTCAGGATGATGTTTTATTTATATACAGGATTAAAATCAACATTAAATCATCTTATTTACATGGCCATCGGTGCTGAAATTGCATTTTTTTCTTCTTCCTTTTAAATAGTACAGTAGGCTGACAAATAAGAAACTGTCTGCCCTGCAGGCAGAGAAAGAACTAAAGAAATTAGGCTGGAAATGGGTACTTTCTTCACTCATTTTCTTTCATTTTATTCATTTTTTTCTTTTAATTCCATGTTTCAGTGAAAATACTTAAGAGCACAGCAACCCCAAATGGCCAGGCGGCAGTCCCCAAATCCAAACCAACTGCTAATACTTCTGAGGTGCTACGAAAGGCACGGAAAGTCAGGACTTTGGCTGAAATGATGAAGCACATGTTCGCCATTTTTAAGGATCAACGCCTCGATTCCTGCCACCTCCGACTCCAGCGATGCTCGTGTTTTGATGTATTTATAGAATTGTCCTTTGCTGACGATGAATTTTTAAAATATTTCTTAGAATAAGTCCTTTGGTATGCAGATGCTACATGGAAGAAAACAAACAAAGAAAACACAACAGTATTACTTGCTCCATACCCTACACTACCGATACCACAGCGGTAAAATGTGCGCATCTAGTCTAGTATCTGTTAAAGCACGGTTGTCCATTCTTTCTAAAGGACCACTTACGGTTCATGCAGGTTATTTTAGGCATAGCCCATCTCCCATTTCCTAGACACCGGATAGTTGGAAGGTGACGCTGAATGAAACCATCTTTGCAGTGATATCTAATCAAGGAGTTGATTTCATAGCGTGGTTTCATCTTTCCAAAAGTCTTGGCATTTTCTACAACAGGGGGCTGGCCGCAAGCAACTAAGAAAAAAAGCAAATTGTGTTATTTCCAAATAATCTAAGTATTTCAATTAATGTAAGCATCAGAATTAACCATGTTTATATGTTTCTTCACTGCAACCCTCCCCCTGAAACCTCAATCATATACCTTTCCACAAAGGCATTTATATAGAATTTAAATTTTGAAATACTTAGGTTGAGGCTCTGATCACAGATCATGTCATTTTGAGTTGTATTTTCGTTAAAATGCAATATCATTAAATGGCTACATGTTTATCTATCCATCTACAAAGTCACTTTTCTAAAATATTTCCCAATTACAATGTATCCATCTGACACCACTAAGTAGCCTATTGATACTGTCTTTTTTATTATGTGTCATCTTTTATCAACCATCTTGAGTAGAGGTGATGACACATTTGCAACATTTAACTATCCTTCTCTTAAAAAAAAAAAAAAAGATATTCCTTACCAGCAATCATTTGAAATATAGAAATATATTTTTAAGAATAAATAAAATGTTATCTGGTCTCAACTATTCTCTACTGAAACAGGGAAGAGTGAACAACCTTGACTCAGATTTGCTTGTCTGTCTGTTTATTGTTTGAGATAGGATTCCATGTAGCCCAGGCTGACCTTGATTTCACTATGTAGTTAAGAGTAAAATTGAATCCCTGATTATTCTGCCTCTATTTCCCCCACACTGATACTACAACACATGATATTGTGTACAGTCGATGAAGTCATGTGGATTAACCTTGAGCTTCCTGGACATGATGAAGCAAGTGTTCTATTTGAGTGGCATCCCCAACCACTCATGATTCAGTTTCTTAATTAGCCTAATACACATATTTAAACTCATATGAAATGTAGTAAGAGTAAAGCTTAAGATACTTTGCTTTGTATTTTAATTCACAATGGAAATTTTTAACTATTAATAGTTTAAACAATAAGTAGAAATGCTATGAAGTTGATGGAAGATATCTCACTATGTGAAAATCCAGAAAGATGAGAAAATCAGCTCAACTAAATTCATATTTACTCAGCTTTATTTGGCATGAGTCCAAACATTTTAACTATTTTATAGAGTTATTAATTTAGGTACATCGTGTTTTGCCTGTATGTATGTGTGAGGGTGTTGTATCCCCTGGAACTGGAGTTACAGTTGTAAGCCTCCCTTTGGGTGCTGAGAATTGAACCAGGGTCCTTGGGAAGAGCAGCCAGTGCTCTTAACTGCTGAGCCATTTCTCCAGCCCTCATCTTAACTATTTTTAAACTGTTAACAATTATTACATTTTAATATTTATCCCTAATAAAGGTATAAAAATGTAATTCTTCCTAAATGGCATTTCTGACCTGACTTTAGCAGGTTCAGCACCATGTGCTAATAACATACACTATGATGCCTCATGAAATAATATGACACTTAGTGGGAAAATGATTATCAGAAACTGGGTGTTTATACTTCAACATCTTAATATAGCTAAGGTTTATAAGTATTACATTTGTTTACATATTAGAAGGCAGTTTATAAGTACATTGTTTTTCAGTGACAAATTCAGATTTAATTTTAGTATTAGTTCTTCCAATTTATTTCTGCTTTATCAAACTTGTACTTGCACACTGCACTTACTATAATATTAAAAGCTATAGTAGGTCCCAGATAATGGCAAGGATCAGGTAGAGTGAGGCTACAGTGATACAGAAGATTAAAATAATCAACTAGATAATGATTATATGTGATTCTGTATTCTGGTGACAACTGAGAAGCTAATTTTTTTCATTTTTAGAAAATAATTACATAATTTCCTCAAAACTATTTAAATGTAAAAAAGCTAAAATCATCCAGTTGGATATGGTAGTGGAAAGGGTAAGAAGGTAGCTGGAATTATACCAAAGCACATAAGCTTAATATTTGACAGGAGCAACATGGCAGAGCAGGAAGGAAAGCAGTCTTAAAACTCAGATGATCAGGTATTCATATGGCAAAATGCATTTGCTTTCCTACCTCACAGAACACATGGGAAGTCAGCTCTAGGTAGCTTAAACACACAAACACAAATGCAAAGTTATAAAACATTCAACAAACAATACCAATTATTTTTATGATTTTAGAGTTCATAAAGACTTTCACAGAGAAGTTGAAATAATAGAAACATTAAAAAGTTATGTGTTATCTTTGTCAAAACCCATAATGTGAAAAAAAGAAAAACTACAAAATGCAGAAGATATTTACAAACTATATAATTATTGAGTGATTAGAAATAAGAATTAATCAGAACCTCTACAAACTAAAATAGGAGAAAGGAAACAATTTCTAAAAATAAAGAAAAGGTGTGAACAAAAAAATATAACTAAGGAAGATCCACAAATAATAAATATATGAAACTATATTCAATAGATATCCAAGAAAATATAGATTAAATCAGAAAAGATAATATTTCATACCCACCAGGCTGGCCCCAAATTTCCCAAATCCAATAATATCAAATGTTGGAGAAGAGGTGAAGTGACAGAGCCTCTCACACATAGCTGGAAGGACTGGGATTTGCTACAAGTTTGAGATGAAATTTGCAATTTGCTAGTAAATCTGATGGTACATAGAGTTTATGACTTAGCATCTTCACTCCTGGCAATTTGTCCTACAGAAACTCAGGAAAGTCTATCAAGAGCAAGTATAGGAACATTATTTATAACAGTAAAAATACTGACTGCAATGCAGATGTTTGCTGGTAAGAGAACTAATGTTATGTAGTTGCATATAATGAACCACTTACATAACAAAAGCAGATACTATGCAGTTACATACATTCACATACATAACACTGCAACAAGACAGAATACAAAAAAACCCAAAGCAAATTATAGACTACATATGCTATTTTTCTCCTTATACAAGTTTCAAAACACTGGAAACAAATAATCTGTTTTTCTGGAATATTCCAGGGAAAAGGAAGGGAACCAAGTCATTATGTGTGGCAGGAAGTTTGATGAGGAAGTACCAACAATATGGCTCAAAGACATGGACAACATGAAGGAAAGATGGTCTTTTAAAAACACCAGTTTTCTATATATTAAGCATCTTTTCTTACCTACAGTTAATAATTAGAGCTACATGGGCAGGTAGGCTTAAAGATGTGTGAAGTGTCTATAAAACTACCTTTGAAAGGCCTGTAAACATTGACATTATAAAACACTTCTAGAAACGTGAAAAATCCATTCATTAATGAAGTAATCTTAGCATCTTTCAAAACTCATTCCCCATTGAGAAATTCCAAATATAATTGTATTATACACATGAACCTCCCTTGGCTCTAGAAGTTATCAACCTTGAGAAAATTTTCCTTTCTCTCTAAACTGTACCCACCCTAAAGAATATGGCCATGAGTACAGAGACATTTGGTTGGCATAGGAAGGAGGGGGAATGGAGGTAAGTACTACTGCATTCAACATACAAGGGGTCGGGAGGAGGTTAAGTATTTTTTATTTAAGAAGGTTAAGCATTCCTTGTTTAATTATTCATTATTTATTTATCGCCATAAAGATAATTTCCTGCTCAAAATGTCAACAGTGCTGCAGTTGGGAAATCGCAATAGGACAAACCAGCTTAGGAGATAGCATGTTGAGACTACAAATGAAAACCATGACTCTGGGACATTTAGAGGTCACAGAAGGTAAGCATGACATCTGGATAAAGACAGTTTATTAAAGACTCATTATCCTGAAAAAAGGAAAATAGCAAATATTGAATTTGCTATTTTTACCAGTTCCATGCACTAGCACTGAGCAAATGCACACACAGGAAAGCTTCTGACAGAGGTAATGCACTGATAATGCCACATTCTGCCTTGGAGGAAGGAACAGCAGAGCAGTCACTGACAGCAGCTCAGTCCCCGAGATGAGGTCTCTGTGTATCTTAATGTTCTCTTTCTCCTAATATAATTTGCTGTAGGTGTTAAAGTCTTGCCTAGCACATTTACCGTGTGTGTGTGTGTGTGTGTGTGTGTGTGTGTGTGTGTGTGTGTGTGAGTGTGTGTGTGTGTGTTTTCTTGTTTCAAAAATCAAATGAGTCTTATATTTTTACATTGGTAGCTTGTATTCATTTTCAAGGTAGATCTTGGTTGGCCTAGGAAGGAGATATCATACTTGAAAATCACTATATGATCAGTGTCAAAATTCTTCTATGAAATATTCCTATACATCAGGAAGATGACTACACACCTATATCCCATACTAGATACTCAAACATATCCATCAATAAAAAACACAACACATAAAGTTCAGCTTTCTTGGTATTTATTTTGCCCTGCTTAACATTAATCAAGCAGTTCTCATCCTTGAACTTCCCTTACACTACTTATGTTTCTTGAATGTTAAATGTACTCCACTGCAGGTATAGGGCTCGTAGTTTTGTTCCATGGATTACAAGAGGAAAATAAACCTCTAAGGGGATGCTTAAAAGCATAAATGCTCATAAAGGCCAACCAGTTAATAAAAATAGTGAATTTTTTGGTTGAAGACTAGTGAATTCAAGACCATAGCCCTCTCTGGGGGCAGTTTCCCAGTTCTGCATCCTCAACCCATGAAAAGTCTGAACATGAGCCAAGTGCACCAGATCCTTTTATAAAAACAATACTGACTCTTTCATGACACATCCAACAGCTTTGCTGGCAATGTCTTTAGTATTGTCTCCATCAAAATAAGCATGTCTGCAGGCTCTTGGCCAGCATTTCTTTCTTAAACATGCTACTGGGCAGGTTTCCTATATAAACTTCCCCTTTTTATCTTTAACACCTCAAGTTTAAAGTGAGGTAAGTCCTGAAAACAAACATTTTAATTCTATTGAGACAGCATGACATCCTTAGGTAACAAGAAAGGATGGAACATGTCTAATCTGCACCTCCAAGGGAGAAGCCCTTCCTCCCTCACATCTCCTGCCAGCTGAGATGCAGACTCAGCACCTCTTACCTGTTCCCTTCTTGCAAGTGTAGGTGAGATGGTAGTTGCAGGGAACATCGTTCCACTGGCCGTTCTCATGCCAAATGATCACAACACAGTCTTCTCCGGCAGAAAAGAAACTGTCTGGCTGGTTCGGTCTCCAGTTCTCATATTGCTGTGAAAGTGGGGAAAAAACACTCAATAGTCAGAGGAGAACATAGAGTGGACTCCATAATTTCATTGTAAATACTTTCAGTCTTAAGGGACACACAAAAATCTCAAAGAATTGATTTAACAAATAGCCATTTTTTTTCAATGAAATATCCTTGAATAATTTTGGTCTAGTTAACCCAGATTCCTAAATATGCAATCTGCCCTCAATTTAAGAAATTTCATCACTAAGTTATTATTAAATATAATAAACATATAAATGAAATAGACAAAATTTCCAGTCTCTCTCTTAATCAATTATGTTTTTTTTTTCAGGACTTTGTGTGCATATACAGTCTTTTATAGTTATAACTTGTAAGGAAATAGAAGTAGGTTTTTCCTTATATTCTTACTACAAAATATGTTTTTCATTCAATGTAAATGCTTTTATCCAAATCTATTGGTTGAGTTTGAAAACAAAAGATATTTGCAATTTATTTGTGTTTCTGATATGCCTGTGTTCATGTTTTTTTACAACATTCCAGAATCACTGTGACTGTGTTTAATCTTTTCTAGGAACATTTATCAAATTTATGCATATTAACATTAGTGATATACTTTCCAAATGCATCAAACTATAAATATCTGTTACTTGTGCAAGGTGTTCAGATATTTATTTGAATGGTTCTATGTTACCTTTGCATTTATGTTTTTAGTGATATCTGTTGCTGATCTTTTTCTTTACATACACACACACATACAATATTTTAGTCCTCTATCATAATGTTATATACTATTTATTTAGCATCAATACTGGATAAATACTTCTTCTAGATACTTGATACATAATACTTCTCATAATAATTTGGGACGATTGATAATAATAGCCTCAGAATTCCCTACTATAAGTCCTTTTCCTGCCTTAAAATATTGCCTCTATGGCAGTGAACAATTATATGAAAAACACTGTCTTTCCTTGCATCTATATACATGCCTGCACACACACACACACACACACACACACACACACACACACACACACACGAGAGAGAGAGAGAGAGAGAGAGAGACAGACAGACAGAGAGACAGAGACAGAGAGAGACAGAGAGAGAGAGAGATTGTCCTCTCTCTCACTGAAGAATTCTGGAATCTAGCCCTCAAGAAGAGTGTATATCTGAGTTCCAGTCCTGACTTGTCCTACAGTATAGCAAAGTTTGGAATCCTCATCTTTGAAATGAGCAGGCTGCCACTATTTCCCAGATTTTGATTGAAGTAGCCCTTCAGAGATGTGCATTTTAACCCATGAACAGGCATTTTAAAAATTCTACAAATTGTGTGTTTAAAAAACAATACAAATGGCATACCAAACTCATGATTTTGCCGGTATTCCAACATCATTTTTATTTCTCTTTAAACTTATAATCTTTGAAAAGGCAATATAAAGAAAATTGTGTAAATAAAAATGTTATTTGTGGATGATGCAAAACTGAAAGTGGAAAAATATTGTTGGAAAAAAGAGGCGTGGCGAAATGATTTAGTGGACAAAGGCGCTTCTTACTGAGGCTGGTGACCTGAGCATCAGTACCCGCACTGTAGAAAGAACTGACTCCTGGAGGTCACTCTCTGTCTTCTGAAAGCATGCTGGGCCTACACATGGCTGCATGAGCACACACATTAAGTTAAGAAATGGAATGAGGTATACACCCAGAAGTGGTATTGCTGGGTTCTTGGGGAGATTGATTCTTAATTTTCTGAGAAACCGCCATATTGCATTCCAAAGTGACTGAACAAGCTTACACTCCCACCAACAATGGAGGAGTGTTTCCCTTGCTCCGCATCCTCTCCAGCATAGGCTGTCATCTGTGCCTTTTATCTTAGCCAATCTAACAGGTGTTAGGTGATATCTCAAAGTTGTTTTGATTTGCATTTCTCTGATGGCTAAAGATGAAGAGCACCTTTTCAGGTGCCTTTCAGCCATTCGTAGTTCCTCTGCTGAGAATTCCCTTTTTAGATCTGTACCCCATTTTTTGATTGGGTTATTCAAGGTTTTGGGCTCTAGATTCTTGAGCTCTTTAGTCCTGAGCTCCAAGCAGAGCAGCAGATACCAATGAGCAGCTGTCTGCAGCAGAAATGCACACAATATTTCTATGCTTTGCTGAATCCATCTTTTTGCCCAGAGACTATGAGATGAGCCCTTCCCGTATACTATAGGGGGAAAGGCAAGCATATTGTATTCTGCAACACTAACAACAAACTTAGCTTCATTGAAGAACTATTACATTCCTGTCTAGATCCTTAACCAGGGAGAGATTGATTGATGAAATGAACTTTCTAAAAATATCCGTGACCACCACAATACTTTAATGACTCTGTTTACAGTGTAGAAAGAATGAGACTGCATTGATGAATGAAAAATAAAACCTACATTTCTTGGGAAGGAAAAAAAAAGAAATGGAATGAGGAGATGGAAAGGTGGTTCAGCAGAGGGTCGGAGTTCAGTTCCCCACGTTCCCATCAGGAGCTCGCAGTCACCTGTAACTCCCGTTCTAGGGAGTTGCTGCTACATATATACTTAATTTAAACTCATAAAACTAAATATGCTTTTAAAGAAATGTTAAGAAAAAAGAAAAGCAATCCTCATGACAGCCATACTATCACTGGAAGGCCATTCTGAGGCTTGGCTCTTCTTCATACACATGTGTTATACATTTTTCTTTTCTTTCCTATCTTTCTGGTTTAACTTAAGTATTGTTCCCCTCCACCCCCCAGCTTTATGTACTATAGTTTTTTATCATGTGTCTCAACAGTAAGACTAATTCCTGTGTAGCTGCAGTAAGGTCAGATCTAAGAAGCCTCCTGAACATGGTTGGAAGTGCAGGCCCAGCTTTATAGAACAACTCACTGACTATTCCTGAGGGTTCACGTGTCTTTAGTCTTTCCTTAAATTCAATTTTAAATGCATGTTTGGTTTAAAATTGAGTAAAGATTTTACCTAAGAAATACAGTCAGAGAAAAATTTAAAATATAAAAGCAATCATTCTAGAATATATTACAAAATCTTTCTGTTTACCTTATCTTACTAGTAGCTGTTTTTATTTCCATAAACACATGTATTAAAGACTTATTTTACTTTCAAATGCCAGGGATTTTTTTGTTTGTTTGCTTGCAAAAAATGATTGCAGTACTTTTCATCTAACGTTTCTTTTTAGTTTTTAATCTTCAAAAATCAGAGTTAGAGAATCTTCCAGGAAATATTTCTTATAAAATAATTTTGAGTACCAATAAACCCTACACTTTTTAGTAGAAGTTTCATTACTGTGATAAAGAAGGGCTATAATTTTTTTCTCAAGAAAAAAAGATTTTAAGAACTTTTAAAAAATGATAAACCTCTGAATTTTTGAGAAAGTAATTTGTAAGTCAAATGACCCAAGACGTGAAGACCTGTCTTTCCTTCAACCTCTTTGCTTAGCTTTCCTTTAGTTTCTTCTGTCATGTTAATCTAAGGTAGAGACTAGTTTCTGGCAATGTGAAAAATCTTTGAAGGGTGAGAGAACCATCTGGATCCAAGAAGCTTAATGAACCTGCTTCCCTGCTTCCAAACAGAATAAAAATGAGTTCCTAGTTCTCTGGGGAAAACCTAGTTCAGGATTGCGATAAATTTAAATGTTGCCCTAGTAACACGAATCCTGCAGAGCCCTGGGAAGTTGCTTAGGAGACCCCAGTTCTTGGAGCACTAGGCCTGGTGGTTTTCCTTGCAGCCAGGAGCTGTCCCTTGCCCTGAACTGGGTTTTTAAGTTTCTAATTTCCTGTTCTTTGCTTATTTACCCCCACTTCTATTTGTCATTGCTCACCCTCCATCGCCAAGCCTTTCTGTCTTACATTCTACTTTCATAAGGAACAAAACAAAGGTAAGAAATTTATGGTCTTCATATTGCTGATGGGTAACTGGAGTTTCTGAAATGAATGAGTCAATGTAGGGCAGAAAGACTGTTGGATTCAGATGTCAGAGAGACAAGAGACAGTGGCAAAATAGCATCTCTGGACGCGATAGGAACATCCTTTCATGAACTCATGGCAGCTGTGGTTTCCTACAAAATATCTAGACAAGATCAAGCCCCAGCATTCCAGTATAGATATCAGGGAGGCGCATGAACTGAGGCGGTATTGGCGGTCATAGCTGTTAACTGGGGAGAGGTTCAATTTTCTTTAGGGGTATGATCTCTGGTGGAATGACTATGCACTAGTGGACAGCCCCTCAACCATGTGTACATGGTTAGTACTTGGACTCAGAGGGGGGTGAGTGAACTTGCGCAGTGCTTCCTCAATCTTCCATGCTGCTCATCTCCAGTAGTTTCCACCTGACAGTTACTGTACTCTATGATTCTGCATAACTTACCCATTTGTTATCTTCCTTCTATGTAGTAAAATATATAGTCAGTGACAACAGCTCATTGGCTTATTTTCTTTAGTATATCCTGAGCGATGGATGCTGTATATGCTGTATGTGTGGCATAAGTAGTTTGATATTTAGAAATAATGAACTATAGTGAACATTGAACAATCCAATTTACTATCCTTAATCAAAGATGTCCCTTGCTGCTAGCAAAGAATAGGGGAGATTTCAGTAATAATTTAGCCAGTAGAAATAAACTTTCAGAAAAAGCTTGACAGTATATATCAAGAACCTCAAAAGTTCCTGTCCTTAGACCGGTAATTCTGCTCTTAATATTCTACTCTAAAAAGTAATCAAGGATAGAAATAATGTTTATGATAAATACTTTTTGTAGGAAAGTTAAATAGAAACTATAATATAGAAAGACTACATTTTGAATAAATTTGATGTGGCCAGAAAAATGAAATATTATATAGCCAAGAAATATTTTATTCTTGTAGTCTATTCGAGAAATGAGAATAAAAATTTATATATATAATAATACCAAACTCACCCATCATTTCAGGTGCCATTTGATATGTCTATAAAACCAAAACAAAATCCATAGCACATTACAACATAAATACTGTGATATGGAGCTTATTTTTATACATTTCTGAAATTCCACAGAGTAAGCAGAGTTATGTTTCTAACCAGTGCAAGTAAATGTTATGAAATTATCTAAGCATCTGTCAAAAGTATTCTTGATATCTTAGCTAAGCTAGTTTAAGCTAAACTCAGCAGATGCCACTTCACATTCCCAAAGCCACTGGACAGCTTTGTTCTCTTTAGCTGACATTTCCTATTGGTCTACACAGCACCTGTGCCATTTCACACTTACATTAATTTGAGGTCTATGTCTCTGAACTGTTTCTTGGGGCTTAAATTGACAAATGGTATAACAGTCTGTGAAGAATTGCATCTGGCACCTAGCAATGTTTCAAAATGTGTGGTTTTGTTATTGTATGGCAAAGATCTGACTTAATTGTGTAGGTCCTTGTCTTAGTTGTATGGTTTGTTGTTTGTATGTATAAGAATGTTTAAAGTCAACAGGTGTGTCATACTATCACCTCCAGATAACTCAATTGTGTCATTTATCTTAGCTAGGATGCTTCAAATTTGTTCATGTCCTTGCCACATTGAATCAGTAAGAAAACTCCAGATTGCTGCTTCCTCCTTAATCCTTTTATAGGCTTATTTAAATTTTATGGCAAATTCATAAAAATAATAAATAAATATGACTGTAGATTCAGTAATGTATCTTTTGTAAATATTAGGAACAAATACTTCCTGAAGAAACCAATCCAGTTACAGCAATGTAAGCTTCATCTTCCCTAGCTCTAGCAACAACAGCAACAAAAAGAAATCTTCAAGCAAATAGAGAAAAACCCACCTACCATGCAAAATCCTTTCCTTCACTTGGAGTTATGAACAAGAATCTTGGGTGCTGGCATTTGTTTGCTTTGTTTTTTATTAAGCTCTCTCTGCATAGCTCAGGCCAGCTTCAGACTTGCTTTGTGATCTTAGATGATCTGTTTGGAAATGACCTGACTCAACTGGACTGGCAAAGTAGGAATTCTAAGAAGCCAGCATGGGTTGAGACAATTCTCTTTAAAATATTTCACAGAATAAGTGCTGCCCATATGTCCAAATAGTTATGCCTCTGAAACTCGGGTTACTCACTTCAAACTCTGAACTTAAATTGCCTTAATAGAGAACACTAAAATAATTATACTCTCTCATTCTTCTCTGATGACAAAGAAAAACTATAACCTAAAACTGAAAGGACTGAAGTAGAAGAATGCCAACCTAGATGTAAATTTTCATCTGTTTTATTAAAAGATAATTATTTGGCCCACTATGAAATTGCTTAATGCTTTGTATATATGACTAGATTGCTCTGGGGGTTCCAATTAAATAGCTAGCTCTCTATACCTGCAAAACAAGTTCTCAGATGATAAGCATTTCAATTAAATTAAATTCAGTTATTTTTTAGCTACCCCC
Organism: Sigmodon hispidus; assembly: GCA_004025045.1. Lineage (NCBI taxonomy): Eukaryota > Metazoa > Chordata > Mammalia > Rodentia > Cricetidae > Sigmodon > Sigmodon hispidus. Next base: position 103,036 of record PVIH01004775.1, on the reverse strand, counting down.
CACAACTGAATTCAAATATATCACCTGTCAAAATAATAAAATGGCTGAAAAAGCCCTGGAAGGACTCCAACAGCTAATAAGTATGGTTCTATTACAGAAAACTTGTCTTCATATACAGGAAAGTTGTTTTGAATCAACCCTAATATTGTTGGCAAAAATTCAGAGCAGACTAAAGTCATTCATCTAAGGCTACCAAATTACAAATGATTACTTCTTTGTTACAAATAGTCTTTCTTGTCCAAGTTATCCTGCAAGTTCTCTGCAGCCCATGTGACCTTCAGGGCTAGCAGCATCCTAACCCTCTGGAGCCTCTGATTGCAAAGCAACTGAATGGTTTTTGTTTGTTTGTTTGTTTGTTTGTTTGTTTCAAATGGGTGAAGCTACTTTTCCTAGGCTCCAGAGTTCTCCCACCTGAAGTGGAATCAACTTTTGGCAGTTTTCAGTACTGTCCTAAAAGAAGAATCTCTGATTATGCAGAGCCAAATAAGTCAGAATTCATGCATAGTAATCTTTGTAAATGTGTAACACCTGACTGTAATCAATGGTACCAAAATCTAGGCAAATAATCAACATCTTAAAGATGAACAATCGGTACAATATGATGTACATAATTCACCTTTCTCACACAGAAAGCATAACTGCCTTCCTACAAAGGGTTACTAAAACCCTTTCCTAGAACTATATATATTATATATAAATATGTGCAGATAAATAAATAAAATAAATCTAAATAAATCTAAGAAACAACTTTTAAAAATACTTGGTTTAAATCTCTTTTATCATCACCTTAAAACAAAGACCTTTTGGGCTGGAGAAATGGCTCTACAGTTAAAAACAGGTTCCAGAGGTCCTGAGTTCAAATGTCAGCAAGTACATGGTAGCTCACAACCATCTATAGCTGGCAGGATCTGATGCCCTCTGCTGGAATAAAGGCATTCTTGCAGATAGAACATGCATATACATAAAATAAAATAGTAAACCTTAAAAACAAACAAAAAACTAAAAACTTTTAAGTAACTTGAAGCTCATGCCAGGAAATGGAGCCCACACCTCACACTATCTAGAGGGCCAGGAACCAGAGTCTGGCCAGCCCAGAGACCTAGCAGAGATCAAACACCATTGAACATAAATAAATAGATAGATAGATAGATAGATAGATAGATAGATAGATAGATAGATGATAGCTAGCTAGCTAGATAGATAGATAGATAGATAGATAGATAGATTTGATGGAATTATTTCTCATGCTATGCTATTCTGCTATGCTCCTCACAGATTAGAGCCTAGCCCAAAGATCATCATCAGGGCTTCCTTCATCTAGCAACTGATAAAATCTGCAGCCTAACATTAGACAGAGCTCACAAAGACCAAAGTAACAATCAGTGGGCCTACATGGGTCTGAGCTAGGTCTTCTGCATATATGTTATGGTTGCATAGCTTGGTGTTCTTGTAAGATCCCCAACAGAGGGAGTGGGGGGTGTCTCTGACTCTCTTGCCTACTTTGGGGACCCTTTTCCTCATACTGGGTTGTCTCATCCATCATTGATATGAGAGGATGCGCCTAATCTTATTGGAACATGGCATGCTACATTGGGTGGATATCCTTGGGGGCCTGGTCTTTTCTGGAGAGAACTGGAGAAGGAGGAGTGGGTCTGGGGGGAGGGTGGTGAGGGAGGGAGGGATTGGGATGAGTGAAGGGAAGGGATGCTGCAGTGGGGATGTAATAACTGAGAGAAGAATAAATTTTAAAATGTAAAAAGAATAAATTTAAAAATGTAAAAAGAACTTGAGTATTAGTTAGCCCCTTTGGCATTGTTTTCACTTGACCTTACTTTAACTAGGTCAATAATCAGAATGAAAGTCAGTGGACACTGATTTTCCTAATGAATCGTTCTTTAGAGATTGTGGGAGTGTCTTCTTCTGCTGGCTCCTAGTTAGTACAATGTGAAAAAGAGAAGAAAGCAGAGCTGTTATTAACATTCAAGAATATTAAGTTGCATCTGCACATAAGCCATAGCTGGGAGATGTACCTTTGTTTTCTATACACACACACAAACATATACCCATGCACACATGCATACACAATTGTCTACTCATGTAGCCCTAGCAATTATTGGCACCTAGAAGGTGTGTGGAAGAATTTGAGGGTGTGCTTATGCATATAAACTTGTACAACAGAAGAATTCCTGCAAAGATATTAGAGGAGACCCACAATAGCCAGAGGAGTAAAACGAACCATTCCCTGTGAGATGGGAAGTTGGAGCTGTCTATCATGCAGACTTGATTAATGCTAGCTGTTCGTCACTGACAGTTTCAAATTTGTACTGCTGGTTATCTCAGATATCACTGGCATGGTAAATCCTGAATCTGTGACTGCCAGAATCCACCCAAATATTTAGCTATAATTATTCAGCTTAGATGCCTTTGTTTTTTATACTTTAAAATTCACTGTACTTTGGATTTCATAGAGTAATTAAAGTCTATGTTATGGAAATACTTTGATGGTGCTAAAAAAAAAAAACAAAAAAAACATTTAACTATCATACATACCCTATTGGTAAAGGTAATCTTGACAGCTTTCCAGAAATAATTTGGGGAGAAACTCACTAAAACTTCCAAATATAATTTGGATTACTTTTCCTGGAAAAAGTATTCATTGGTCTTCATCTATTCTTTTATTCCAAACACAGATAAATGAATTCATAGAGGGAAAATGGTTTCATACTAAACCACAGAGTCATCTGCCAGGAAAGCAACCAAGGAGGTCAAGTCCTTCTATTGGCTTACATCACTGGGTAGTGAAGGTTCCAGAAAGAGCAGAGCTCATTTTAACCTTATCTACCAGCAATTATCAAACTTATAACTACCTGGTAGCTTCCTGATGTGCTTGCAAATTATCTCACTTTGCATTTTTTAACTATGGGGTTGACAACATTATACTTTACAAAAGGCTATGGAATCCTAAACAAACTGTTTTGCATACCCTAGCGATGTTAATTTTGAAATACAAAGCATAATGTGAACACTAGGTGGTGATATAGACCACTCATTATGGTCATACCTTTTTTTTTTTTTTTTTTTTTTTTTTTTTTGCCAGCGTTTAGAATCATGATTTATTAACTCCACATGAAGGAAAAAAGAAAGAAAGAAAGAAAGAAAGAAAGAAAAAAGAAAGAGAGAAAGAGAGGTTCATTATTTGTGGCATTGTCCTCCCAGTTTTCTGAAAGACTTCAGTACAAAAAAGACCTTGGCTCAACAGTAACTTTTAATCCTATCCTGCTCTGCTATTGACTATTATATCTGTCAGAAGAATTTTCTGCCTAAAAGAAGCACCTACAAAAAGCATGTTAGTCCGTGTTCCTATTAATAACATCTGATGATTCATATCAATGGTAAAATTTCATCAGAAGTAAAGTCACATCTAGTATATCCACCAAACATCTTTATAGCATGAGCGATAATTATGCACCAAATCTCAAAAATGAAACATCTGCTGTGTGACTCTGAAAACTTCATTCTGAAAAGATCAAACCTGTACTACAGCCGAATTCTCTGTAAAACTCCTTTTATAACCTGGGATTCATCATAACACTACTAAATCCAAATATAGCCCATGCCACCAAGGGCAAGCAGACTATTAACAAAGAATACAAGCAAATTCTATATATAAAAGTTTTGCAAGTGGGTAGCCACCTCCTACCTACAACACTCTACACACACACACACACACACACCCTTTTTTTTTTTTTTAAAGGATAGGTACCTTTCTATAACACTCAAGCACAAGCATACACACTGATGAGTAGTTAGCTTTTCAGTAGGTAACCTCTAGGGTCAGCTTCAGTCTTTCTGAACACAGGATAAATAGTTATCTTAAAAAAAAAAAAAAAGGCACCAGAACGTCTTATTACAAAAATCAAAACATTTGGTACCATTCAGATGCCTTCTGTCCTGGATAGCTCTGGTTCACAATAGGCATTTGCTTGTCATCCCGCAGGGGTCACATTTAACTGTTCCACTTGGATGAGGCAAATGCCTTCCCTGCAAAGTAGATCTACCCTTTTTTGATCCATGCACTCCGGTCTGGGTCATGATTTATTTATGTTTTATGAGGGGTTATGGTTTTTCTGTTATCATTTAGTTGAACCCACAACTGAACAAGAAAAGAGCAGCTTTGTTTAAGAGGAGAAAGGGGCACTTGTTTGGGTGTCGCTACCCACTAGAAGCCTGCAGTTGGATTCTACCAAACTGAATACACTGAAGGGAAAGAAAATTAACTTGGGTTCCCCAGATAGCTGTTAAGTGGCAATGTGCCCATTATTTTCCTAGCTGGCAAAGTTCTGTGCAGGAGAGACAATCTGGCCACTCTTGAGTACAGCACTAATCTTGGGAAACGTGTGAGCTCACTGCCTGACAAAGCAGTAATTATCAACAGCATTTCCAGAGGGATGTGAGTTACTCCCACTGTGAGACCACTGTGAGACAGGGGCCCCAGGCAGAGCCCCACGGAGCGACATGCACTTAATCCATGCAAAGCACGTGCCAATAGGCTCCCCGACTCAAGCTTGTTTGCACAAGTCCTCAGTCATGAAAGACTAAGGAACCAAATGCCAGAGAAAGTGCCAAAACCATTCAACTTTTTTCCCTATGCTTTTTCCATGGTTATGCATTGCCTTAAACTAATTAGCAGTTAAATTTAAACATGTGCATGGGATTCTAAAGTTTCCTGTAGGAGTGCTGGATAAGGGACCCCTCCATTCATTAAGTTTTCTTCACTTGGTGAACAAACTTGTCAATTACAAGATGATTTTCCAGTGGTGGGAAACACTGTACTTCAGCAAGTTAAACCCATCATTAGACATCTGAGCAACAAGAACAAAAGGTATAGACATGAATTTTATGCTCTAGAACAACACCGTGACTCATAATATCCTGCTTGTAAGTTCAGAAGAAACATCTGTTGATTCAAATCAAATTAAACCACAAAAGAAGTAAAATTTTTCATTAACAATGTAGTATAGTAGTCTTTGGTAGAAAGAAATCTACAGTCTTCTACTCATGAGTAATATGTTAAAGGCTGAACAGAGCATGTTTTTCTTGGCTTTTGGGTTAATATAATAAAGCCTGCAAAGTTTAACATAATTAAGTTAATATTGATACACAGTGTGACTTGTTCACAAAGATGTGGCATTTGGCTTGGAGCTAAAACCACATCACAGATGAAACTTGCACAAGTATCTTTTTTAAAAGCCTTCTAAGACTTCTAGTTGAAAATGTCAAACTTAAAAATATATTTGTAGGAGCACAGGCTTTATAAAACAGTTTCATATTTAATTGATATATGTGTTAGCATAGTGTGATATTTCAATACACAGAAGAATCATGAAATAGTCACATTAGAGTAACTGATCACCTCAAACATTTATCGTCTCTGTGTGAAAACTCTAATTCTCTCTACTTGTTACTTTGAAAAAATATTGTTTAAAAACTTATATATATATGTTTTAAATGCAATTAAAATGTAAATATTGTAGCTAATATATTTATAAGTTTTATTTCTATTTATAATATAATATATAGTTTTAATTATATTTATAAATATTATAATATTGTATTGTGAATATAATTAAAACCTATAAATATACAAATATATATATATATGTGTGAATTTTATTTGGGGTCATTTTCTGCCATATCATATACAACCCTTTCTTGTGGTTAGAAACATATATATATATGTCCAGCAAACATCTCTGATGTTGACACTCCTGGTTTTCTTTGTTGCCCAAGATATGCAAGGGAGAAAGGCTAGAACATTTAGTGTTTCTGGAAGGAGAGTAATGGCACATGATGGGGAAATGAGTAATGGTTACCGTCTACAATTTTGTACTTATTTCTCTCCCTTTAGAATGTCTCTCTAGGTCATAGGCTATTTCTGTAATGTTTCTATTCATTTCAAAGCTTTTTTCCTCACAATGCACAGTTCAACAGACTTATACTTTATTTTATGGGCAGTGGGGAGGAAAAAGGAAAAGGATCTCTGGAAGTAAAGGCAAACCCACACCAATGTAGCTTGTTTCTGTGTCACAACCATAATAACAGGCTGGTGAAGCAGGAAGGGGTTCAGAATTCCTAGCTGCATTAGCCTTCTGATACTAAGTCACACTTACTGAATGGGGAAGGAGAGTCAGTAATTGCTCAGTGTCAGTGGATTTTCCACAAAAAAAAAAAAAGTAATGAAAATTAATTACAACATTCGTTAACCTATTTTAGTCTATATCACAACAATCCAGCACAAGCTGAGATTATTAGAGTTAGAAATATGATGTTTATAGTCCTATGATTTAGTAAACTTATTCTAGAATTTATTGGATAGACTGAGAGACACAAAGGGTCGAGGAAGAAGACTCTAGATAATCCCTGCACTTGACTGGAGAGTGAAGAAGGAATCTCTAATGACTTGTACTTTAGAGGCTACTAGCCTGGGGGGCTCCACAGAGACCACTGCTAACAACTCAGGACTGACAGCAGTAAAAATGTGAAAGGATGTACACATTGTCAAAGAAGGAAACCAGAGGGTTTTGGTTTTGTTTTGTTTTTTTTTTTTTTTTTTTTTTAATCAAACTTTCCAAAAGCTTCCTAGTGGAAAAGCTTTGGAATTTCCAGTGTGTTCCTTCCTTAATCTCTAGACATCTATTCAAAGTAACATTTCTTTTGAAGTAGTTTTATCCATGCCTCTGATGGGTGACTGTACACACTACTAGGGTCAGGAGCAGGCTAACCACAGTGAGATCAATGCATGCCCTAGAGAGCCCCCTTCCCTTATAAGAATGTCATTCCTGGGAGTCAAAGAGAAATAAATAAATATGGCAACAGATTTAAATCTAAGACTCACACCTTAATTTTTAATCCCTTGTTGGGGGAAGCAGGAAATGTATTGTGTAAGATATTCCAATGTCTTGAGATGAAATTAGAGCTAAAGTGGAGAACAAGCTTAGCAACAGTGCAAATGTCAAAAAATCACAACAGTGAGAAGTCATGATTTACTAAAAGATTTGATAAACCAGTCTGCCTCCATGTTGGGCTGAAAAGCCATCTTACACCAGAAACAGACTAGGTTCATTTGTGCTTATGATTAAATCTTTGTTTCTCAAGGACTAGGCTATGTCCCACCTGTAACTTTAACTACAAATGATTCTATCTTGCATGTTCCAGGGATGGACAACCATGCCATTGTTTCAAATAGTTGTTATCACCACTTTGTTATGGCCACCTCATCACAACTACCTTGCAGTGGTTTATTTGTTTCAGGAAGTTGTTATGATCAATTTGTTATGATTCTTTTCTTTTCTCTAACTCCACCTATTTGCCTGCCTAATCCAGCTTTGGAAACCCCCTACTCCTGAGATACAAAACCAGTGTTATGTTTCTCATGCCAGTGCTGATATCTTGAACCCTGCCTTAATGAGAGACAGCCCATGCACATAAATAAGCAAGTTTGCTTTATTTAATTTGGCCATGACTCAGTGGTCTTTCTCCTAAAATCTATGACATTGATAGAATGTGTGTTAAATATATAGCAAATGAAGGTAGTATGTTTTGTCTGCAGTGCTAATAATTTGAATTTTATAGTGAAAGCAAAGGGATCTTAAGATTCTACACAAAGAATCTTAAGAAAGGCATAATATCCCTAAACAGGGTAACCCCATCAAATTGCTCCCCTTAGGATTCAGGGTACCCCTCAGAAGAGGAATGAGAAGAGTTAAGGGTCAGAGAAGAAGGAGGACACCAAGAAACCAAAACCTTCTAAATAAACATGTGAGGGCACAGAGACTGAGGCAGCATGCACAGGGTCCGCACCAGAAGGGTTCTGGGTGGGGAGAGATGGACACAAGTCTCCATCCTTAACCCAGAAACTCTCTCCAACTGAAAACTACTTGCAAATGGAAATTTAGTTTTCCCCAAGGACTCTTGCTGGGAAACAAACTATTCTTAAAGGTAGTCTGCATTCCTAGCAGTAGATGGCCAATAGGAAATGAGCCCAACAGCATCTTCGGAGGCTCCTCTCTCATAGTGTCATGTGAGGGCTTCTTCCTTCCCTGCTTCTTTCCTCCCTCCCTCTTCCTCTCACTCTCTTTCCTGTTTAAACTTTAACTTACTATCCTTTTACTTTATATTTCCTTTTCTCTCTCTCTCTCTCTCTCCTTTTACCTTTTAGGTCCTTTGTGTGTCAATTACAGCTTCTAGCTTAGTGTTTTTCTGAGATTCTTGTGTGTGAGAATGAGTGGATCCCCATTCCATATGCCTTCTCTTGGGCCCTTTTCCTTCTGTTTGTTTAGTTCAATTTCAATGTGTTACTTTTCATTCCATCTTTATTTTACTTTATTATCATTAATAAGAATATTAGTTATTTAATAATAATTATTATTGTCATTATTGTCATTATAGTATACCACAAAAGCCTGTTTGTTTTCTGATGAAAGACAGAAAGGGGGCTAGCTGTGGAAGGGAGGGGTGGTAGGGAGGGAGTGGAAAGAGCGGAGATAAAGGAAAGTATAATCAGGATACATTATGTGAGAAAAAATTTATCTTCAACAAAAAGGCGGTGGAGGCATAAAGAGTTCAGTGCCAGGGAGAGGGAATGTTGGTGGCATGAAGGAGAACACGAGACCAGCCATTTACTTAACAATCAGTCACAGAAACAACCTCAAAGTCAGCTAACAGTTCTAAATGCCTGATAAGAAAACTTTGTTCACTGTCTCGGGCTTTAATGTATGTTTAACTTGGGGAATGTAACTTCGTGACTTTGATCATATAATTGAGGTGACAAGAAAAGGAATTTCTAGACAATGTCATTTGACAGGGTTTCTAATAAAGCACTGATAGGCTCTGCTGTCAGATATGCTAAAGAGAAAGAGAAACTGAGTAGGAAAAACCAGAGACATAGGGAAGCTGAAATGTGCTAAGAAAAATTATAACAAAAACATAAACAAGAAAGGGTTGGATACCATTGTTTTCAGAACTATACTTTGTGAATTTCATTTATTCCATAAATATATAATGAAAATATTTCTCAACTATAACATAAACAAGAACTTGGCTTTTGATCAATATTATCAAAATTTCATTACAGAAGCCAATAAAATGTGGAGTAAGTTCTGAGGAATACAGGCAATTCTGACTTAGCCAAGCAGCAGCACCAATTTAGCACAGGCACATGAATTGGATTAGTCTAACTAGGAAGTACAATCATGTTAAATATGGTATGACTATACTGTGAGCTTATTGGACACAAAGGTTAATTATTTCAATAAATGAAAGCGCTGACACTGATTTCTAACTAAAGCTCTCTGCCACCACCACCATCCTGCATTATACTGATTATTTCTGGATACCAAGTAGCAAAAGATAGTATTAGGTAAATAGCAAATATTGTTTTTCTTTTGGTACCACTCTATCTCCCAAGATGAATAAGTTTAGTAACTGTTGAACAAAAGATGGGAAACTGGAAGAGGAGAAAAAGCAGTCTAATACAGAAACGAAGTCCTTGAAATTCCAATTCACTTTCCCTAAGTGTAAGCAGGTACCATTTTTCTAGATGAAGACTTGGGCACTATAGCGGGCATGGTTAAAAGCAGAAAACCTTGGAATAAGCAGTAAAACAAAGGAACACTATTTCAGGCAGTGCCTGCACACATATGGAACCTGTTAGGAGATGGGGACTTTACAGATGCATCAGGGAGTTCACGAGACACCTAGGCTGTCTCAGAAAGAAAGAGGACAGAGGAAAGGGTGGATCCAAAAGGAGAAAAGTGGGCCAGAGATCAGTCAAATGTAGACAAGCTGCTAGGCAGCTGTGCTTTGTGTTCCAAATGTTCAAAGTTAGAAGACACTCCATAACATGTTTTTATTTATTTGACACAAAGACCTGTATTAAGAAGAAACCAAGGGTGTATCAGTTTGTCCTGAACACACTTTTGTCACTTCTTAGATAAACCTTGCTTGTTTACATTATTTATTTTAGTAAAGGATTAGTTCTAAGACTTTAATAATATGTGTGACTTATTAAGACTAAGGCTCTATTTGATGTTCTGTGGTTTTTAAATTACATTATTCTGTCTTCTCTTAAAAATATCCCAAGCAGATATTTCTTTCTTGAAAAATTGCAATGCTCACTGTTGTATTGAATTTAGAGTCTATTTTAAGTGTAGAAATGATAATTAGATTAACTTTGCAAGATTTTTCTGCCTACATGAAAAAGGTATTGGGCAGAATGATAACAAGAGAGAAAAGATAGGAAATAGTTATGAACTAGTTATTATCTTTTGAGCATGGCACAGTTGTTGCAAATAAGTTCTCACAGCAGCTGTTTGGCTACACTGGGCCTTTGCAAGACTGGGCCTGTCAACAGTCATGTGTTCATCCACGAGAGGCTCCGGGCTCTACTCCTCCCTGCAGATCAGCAGCCTACTTACAGCTTCAGGGGAAGGCACAGTCATTATCTTCAGATGTGTACCCAATGCCGAGCACATCAGGTTCCAAGGCATAGTTCTTAAGCCAAGGTCACACAGGCAGGGCCACAGGGCCATGCTAGTGAACCTCAAATGAGTCACAAAACAAGACAAAATGATGTGAATGGTGGAAAGAGATTTGTAGCAAGGAGGTAAGAAGCCAGGAGAGAGAGGGGGGAAAAAATAAAGAAAGAGAACAAGATTGAAAAAAGTACTCCATAGCTTTACATACATATATGAGATTGTCAAGGAACATTTAATAAATAAATACAAAATAACAAACAAAAGCGAGTTGCTTTGCTTTATTGAAAATAGGAAAATAATATCTCAAGCTCACCTGTGTGTATGTATGTGTCAGAGAAGGTATATTTCCTAATATATTTTTTGTACTCTATATAGTTTTGAGAAATAGGTCAATCTGGCCTAATTACATTAGCTTTCAGAGCTGAGCATAGGCTTTATTCTATGCATAATAGGAAATCAAGCAAGCAAACAAACAAACAAACAAACAAACAAGGTGGGGAATGTGAGAGAGGAGTAGTGGCCCAGATCTACAATACACATATTGTGCCAAGCCAACTTGCCCAACTGAGTCTTAAGCATTCTGGTTTTTGATCTGAAGACACCAGCTCACAAGAAACTGCTCATCTCTCTGAGATATGAGAAGATTTGTAGTAGTTAGACTTGAGCAGAGACTACTGTTGGACTCTTTATTATACCAGAATCCAATAAGAGAAAGCATTAAAGCCTTATGCCTGTTCTAACTCATCTTGTTTGATGTGGTTCAGAAATGTCCCCTGTAAGCCTGTAAGTTTGACTGCTTGTTAGTCAGCAGTGCTATTATCTGGGTGGTCTTGGGAGCCTTCAGGAAGTGAGACATGGTTAGCGGAGTGGGCCCATTAAGGTGGGACTTGGAAGTTTTGTTTTTTTTTTATTGCCTGGTATCTGCATCCAGTCACCTTCTGTTTCCCAAGCAGCTATGTTGTAAGGACCCATCAGCCATGTCCTACAGATTGATCAAGTTCCTTCCATTATCACTATTCTGCAATGCCCACTTGCCCAATGGACTAAACCTCCATGAAACCAGGGAGAAATCCTAAAAAGCCTACCCTGAGTTTTTCTGTCATATAGTTCCATCGTGAGAAAACCTAATTATCTTGCCAAAAGTCTCATTATGAACTTCAACAACAAGCAATCCTAATTTCCCAGACACAGTGATGACAGAGAGGGAGCCACCTGGGCTTTATTTGGAATTACTCAAATAAAAATTGTAATAATTTATGCTGTTTATGTGGATCAAGAAAGGACAAGCCAGAAGAAACATTGACTATGGACATAGTCCTGAGGTCAAGCACTGGCCTCATAACAGCAGTTTGGGGACTCTGGACAAAGAACTCAACTAACAGGTGAACTCAGTGATATCTGGACCCAGATATGTGAACTCAGTGGCTCCCTAGGCCCAGATGTGTGGTGTACAGACAGGAATCTTTAGACAGAGCACTGCTTCCAGAAGTAGAGAGGACCTTGGGATTGACTCCAAAATGACCCTCAAAATTAGCCAAACACAAATCCAGGTGACTGGCAGGTAGTCAGTAAAATTTTAAGCACTTAAATTCATAGACAAGAGCTTAAACCTAAAACTTAGAAATTATTTATGACTTTTTCCTGTTCCCAAATTCAGAACTTACACTTACTGTCCAGCTAAGTGGATCTTAATGCTGACGGCATTTCAGAAACACTCAAGGATTATCCAAGAACCACAGCTGCTAGAGATTTTGCTAAACTACATCTGGACTAAGGCCTGGGGAAAGGTGTTTAATTATTTTCCCCAAGTGGCCATTATGAACAGTGGCACTGAGCGCCGCCAGTGTGGCCAATCAAATCTGGGCGAGTACTGAAACACTAGGCCCACTGTAACTCAGTTTTAAGAACTTTTTGTGCTATATATTGAGCAAGAGGCCAGTCTGGCCTATATAGTGAGCCCCTTCCTAAAAACCAAACAGAACAAGAAAAATCAAACAAAAACTGGTGCTGTTTAAGCAGAAGTGTAGCCAAAATTTCCAAGTTATACTTCTTATGTCAAAAAACAAAAGTAAGTAATAAGCAAATAAAGACCAGTTAGCAGTACTGAAATGGAATGAGATTTACAACATTTTAAATTACATAAAAATGGAAACCTTTCTCTACATAAAAGTGAGCCACACTTTTTAGCGGAATTTCACTGCAATTGTGTAAGAAGAAAAAAATACTTGTAAAAGACTGTCTTGTCTCTCTTGCATTTATTCTTTCCCTTTTTGCTTTGAAGGTAAAAAGAGGAAAGATGATCATGTGGAAAGATGGTCTGGCACAATTTCCATTATCTTGCTGTCCCTTTCCACAGAGTCTGCTGTATTCCTCTTTAAGAGTGCCAGGGCTCTGGGAGAGGGTGCTGGTGGCTAGATGAGTTAGCTGTAATCATGTAGTCCTTACTTGCTTCAAGGAGTGGTGCTAATCAGCCCATTGTTCACTCAATAACATAAGACTGGCACATGGTACCCTGATACCTTTATTTTCATCAACATCTTACCAGTGTGCTGCCATCGGTCCAACGGAAGTCATGTTCGAACATCTTGTCGTTGAGGCCTATCCACTGGTAATCATGACCCAAACCTACATGGCATGAGACAGATGTGTTACAGGAGTGGTAACTGTCCAAAGCTCGATTTCAGAGAAAATCATTTTCAAAGTGAGTTAGGCATCTTCATCTCTAGATGTTTAGTTAACTATTCATAAAAAAAGTCTTTCCTAATTTAATCCTTCTTTCACCCAGGCAGCACTATATTAATAAGCATATTTTAAGCACTATGAAAAATTAATAATATCAGAGGCAATCATTTTTCTAGAAATTAACTGAAACTAAATAGTTTTCTGTTTCTACTCATGATAGACAGTATCAATTTTCTTTTCTTATTAATCTATGCCATTGGCAAAGATTTAGTGGCCCAATGAAATATACCAGAATTTATACATTCTACCGTCACTTGGAAAAAAAATCTCTTCTCAAAACACTGAACACATAGGTCAAATAGTTGTGAAAAATAACTTTCAGAAGTATTCACCATAATATGAGTCATTAGCTAAAATATCATATAATAAAGTTCATTGAACTCTACTCAGATTACAAATTTAAACAATATTTTAGAAGGATAGAAGGCATCATGAAGATACATTTAATTGAACATCAAGCTATGCTTCCCAAGCAAAGTAGTTTTACCATGGGTGACATAAAAACTAGGTGCCCCGTCTTTCCTGTGAGCTAAGATGTTAGGAAACAGTCCCGATACTAGGTTTTACCAGCTTTCAATTGTCACTACTCTATCGTCTTGATAGGCAGCTCACTTTCTAAAGTTAGGATACCATTGAAGGAGAACCAGTATGCACAGCTACAATTAGGGTGCTAATCACAACTCACAACTTTTAATTTGCAGGGAAAAAATACTCAAAGCAAGCTTATGCTTAACTGCTAATCACAACTCACAACTTTTAATTTGCAGGGAAAAAATACTCAAAGCAAGCTTATGCTTAACTTGACAATATATGAAAATATTCAAAATAGAAATGGCGATGATGACTAACCATGAGAAGAACTATATCAAGCCATAAGAAATAACCTTCGTATGAGGGGAAAAAAAATCAAATAGAAATTGCTTATGATTCAACCTATGCTCTGCTGTTCCACCTGTCACTGCTGGACTTCTTATACCATATCTGACGGTGTTACTAAGTGGAGTCAGTAATGTGGATAATTTTATGTAGTTCAAAGATGAGAGACTTCATAAACCGAGTGAAAGCCTAGACAACTACTCTAAATTGGGATCCAAAGAAAGCTAAGATAGGCTGTGAGGGTGAGGTTCCAAACAATGCACGTCTGGTACATACGATTCACAAACATTTGTTCCTCATGAGACAGGATGCTGGTGAGGTGGGCACCCTGCAGACGACATTCCCTTTCAGCAGCATCCCATGTGCGTCGGTGAGCAAAGTACTTGTAGCATTGTCCTTGGAATTTGTGCCAGCCATAGTCACAAGTCTCAGTGTCTGGGAAGAAACAAGGCCAAGGATTATTAAACTTACTTACGTCATTCAGACTTGGCTCTTCCGTCCCTGTGTTGATAGGACATCCAACCAGTAACTGCAATGTCCCTGAAGTAAATGATTCATAAATTTTGGTCACAGTGACAAAGACATCATTGCAAAGTAGTAACTCCAAATGATCCTGGTGAAGTGGGTGGGTATCTTTGGACTGAAAAGGAGTATCTGACTGCAATTTCTTTAATTAAAGACACAAAACCAACAAAGCAACCAGCCTACAACCTCTCAGGCTGCAGAGTGGCTGACTTACCTGTGAAATAGTTGCCACTAATTTCTTTTCAAAGCACCTTTTCTAAGCAGATCATTCACTAGTGATGGGATATAGAGTCCTGCTAACAGGACTATTTGTACAATAACTTCAAAAGTTCTGGAAGAGTTCACTCCCCACAGAGCTCCCTAGGATGCCATGGGCTTTTGTAATGTAAGATTTATGAAAGAAAGAAATATCCTGGGCAGGCAGCTTTGGGGACATAGTCTGGAACGTGTACTTTCTTCCTCAGAAGAGGAACAACTGGGAAGTCCTGATGCAAATGCAGCAAGCTTCTAAATTAATTAAAACAGCCAAGTCCTTCTATAATCTATACTGAAATAATGTTGATCTTTGTAAAATATCTCACAAATATATTGCAATAGTTCCACTTATAATCTAACAAAACTACAGCATGAACAGAATTTCACACACCAAGGAAGACTTTCCTGATCTCCAAATAAAATTTACTTTCTCTTCATTTCACCACTTCATAGATTACAAACACAACAAATTCCAATGCTTGTTTTATATGCTATCCATGGTAGCCCCATTGAAACTCAGATCCCTTCCTCTGGTCTAACTGACTTCTCTTTGCAGTTTAGAGATTTTCACCCTGAGAGATTTTTTTCAGTGTTTCCAGTCACAATTCACAACAGATGTGGTCTTCTCTGCAAACAGTCACAGGTCCAGTTTAGTCTATTAGGTCTGCAATTGCTGGCAGTGGCTGACTTACTGTTTTGGATAACATGCCCTGGAAGGTTGCCTTGTGATAGTGTTTGGACCTCACCAATTCTCATAGGAAGGAGAAACAACACAGCTACGTGATTCAGTATAAAGTGTCTGGCAAAACCCCAAACAAAGCCAGTTTTGATCAGCTGAATATTAGGTTGCCTTTGGGAAAAGTTCCCCTGAAAGAATTCAGTAACTGGGAGAAAGTCAAGGAAGAAATCAAGTTTCATGTAAGAGGTTCCCTGTAAAAGACGAGAGTCAGAAACCTCACAATGCTTTTGCTGCCAAAATCGACGCTGCAAGATTCTTAAGTGCACAGCTTGCCTTAACCTTCACCATTTATATAAGATAAGGCATACAGTGTTCTGATCCAAATTTCTGATTAAAACATCAGGAAATAGATCTGTGCATACTTTCTTATCTTCTATAAACTGAATGATGTCAGTTTTACTTTCTTTTTTCTGTATTTGGTCATTAAAATAAATTGTCAATAACTATGTTTTGCTTTTCCACAAAAGCAAAACCATAAAACACAAATGCTTGACCATGTCATTCACAGTTTGGTTGTGGCTCAACCTCTAGAAGTCCATGTGCTGGAGACCAATCACTGGTGCTGGGGTGTCAAAGGGTTGCTGAACAAGAGATAAACTCAGTGGAAGATAATTAGACAAAAGGCCCCACCTGGTGATGTAGCTGGCTATGAAAAGAGCAAGTTTGTCCCTCTTAAGGCTCTAATTGGCCTCTCTTTCGATCTCTCCCCTCTGCCTGAGATTGGCTGGCATACTTCCACTCCATCATGTTATGGTGTGGCAGGTAAGCCCCATCGGAAACCAGAGAGATGGAGCTACCCTGTTTTGAACTTCCAGCCTGCAGGATTGGAAATTAAATAAACCCCTTACATTTATTAAGCAACTAACAACATGGAGTCTGTTATAGCCCAACAAAACAGACAAATGCCTTCCTTAGTCATTAAGTGCACAGTCTTATAAGAATATGGGCCCAAATATTAAGGAGCCAAATTTGTATTAATAGCAAGGTGGAAGAATGTACCACCAATACTATCTTAGTAAAACATAGCCCTTTTCAAAAAATGTGTAACTACGAATTGAACCTAGGATCACATGCATGCAAGGCAAATGCTCTACCATTGAGCTATAGTCTTAATCCCATTTTTTTGTTTTTTGTTTTCAGAAATAGCATCTCATTAAATTGTCCACACAATCCTTGAACTTGCAATCCTGTCCAACCTTAAGTTCATATGTAGGTGGAACTATAAGTCTGTTCCACGAACCCTTGCTAAGATTGTTTCCTTATAGCTGTATAGATCCATATGAAGATTACTAAGTAGAATTAAGGCACTTTTGATTTTGTAAATTCAAAATCCATTTTTAATCTCTTTATCTTCTAGTATGTGTGAATCCAACAACTGTAGAGCAGGAGTTCATAACCAAGGAGCAGCGTTCAGTCTATTAATTCCATGGGATATTTATGAATCACTCTTGACCTCCATGGTGGTAGTGCACACCTTTAATCCCAACACGTGAGAGGCAGAGGTAGACAGATCTCTGTGAGTCTGAGAAGCCTATTCTACAAAGTGAGTTCCAGGACAGCCAGGGCTGTTATAGAGGAAAAACCCTTTCTTGAAAAACAAACAAATTGCTCTTAGTGTTTTCCTACTTTATCTAAAAATAATGTGAACCTTGGTTGCTGTTGCTTTTCTCTTTTATTTTTTAAAGGCAACACTTTAAAGTATTTTCAGTCCTTACCCTATCTAACCTCAACATTCGGGAATAAACCCAGAGCTTTGTACATGCTGAGGAACCATTCTACCTCTGAGCTCTGCCTAAGGCCCCATAAATGACAATTTAAAAAAAATACTCATCATTACAGATGGGTATCATATGCTTCAGGGTCCTTACAGCATGGCGACTCCTGTTAAAGACTGCAGGGGCTGAATAGTCACTCTTAAAACTACTCCATATACATGCTGTAATGCTGTGTAGTTGACGTTTTTTCTGCACTTCTGACACAGAGCTGCTAAGTTTTAAGACATTGTCAACACCTCTGCCCCTCACTCCAGCAAGCTGTATCATTGACTTTGAAGAAATCTGTCGCTGTTTCTCTCTGTTCCAAAAGCCCTTCCTAAAGTTTGTGGTTATTCAACAAAATATGTCCCCTGTTCAAAGTTACTGAAGCTCAAGCAGTTACTCATGAAGAGCAAAGGTCAGCTAAAGAAACAATGACATGGTCATAAAAACTTTGGACAGAAACCTGTTTAGACAACAGCGCTGCTGTTAATGAAGAAAGCATTTGTTCTTAGGCAACCTGAAAAGAAGCAACAAAAATCTTCCTGTGCTGGGATGTGGATGAGAGGATTGCAGCTGTGCTGAGTAAACAGCCGGGCAGACAGTCAGAAGCAAATAAAATACAGGAAAGTTAGGCTTGCTGGAGAGGACACAGAGCTCCTGAAACCTTGTCTACAAAATGAGTTCTAGGACACGCAGGGATACACAGAAAACCCTGTCTCATAAAAACAAAATCAAATCTAACTAAACTAAACAAAGAACAAAAAGATGTCCTCCTCCACATGTATGAAATGGTACCTAAGGCATAAAATAATAAATCCCCTCAAAAATTGCTTAAAGAATATAAGCTTAATCTGTTTTCAGCTGTAAAAATTTGAATCTGAGTTACTCTATGCAATTTTTAACAAAGAAAAAAAAATCTTTAAAATGTGGCTTTTAGCCATCCCCTACAATAGTAACTTCAGTCCATGTGACTTTGGGTTTCTCTTGCTTTCATTGTAGTGAACATCTGGACTAATGCCGTAGAGCAGGAAAGCCGATGTGTCTGGGTGTCTAATACATTTTCATTTTGTTTTGTGGAATGGAAGCTTGGCACTGAGCATTCTTATCAAAGCCAAACCACTACAGGGCTTTAAGTAGAGGAAAGCAGCATTCCAAAGCTCAGTGTGCTGAGCCTGCAGTCTGTTTCTGAACAATAAAATAAGCAGTGCTACCTCTAACCATCTGGAACACACTATGAGTGCAAAGCACATTGATTGTGAGATTTGGGGCCTTTCTTTCATTCAGAAGACCTAGATTCTTCTTTAACAGAATAGTTTCCTAGAAGGAGTTATGCAACCTCTTCCACAGAGTATGTGGCAAGCCACAGCTAATGCATTGTAACCATTTGTAAAGGCATTCTCTAGATACAGCTGATCATGAACATGAGCCCCAGAACCTCAAATGCTTATGGGGATAAAAACAAAGGCAATTCTTTAGTCCAGATACACATACAGGTCATGAGATGATAAATAACTATTGTGTTCCCAAAAGGAATCCTTATAGTAGTATTTCTTTGGGACCATATGTCCTTAAACTCAACTAAGCATACTCATTACAGTGCCAGCATATCAGTAAAACAAACACAATCACATCCACTGTATGGTTTAGTTGTTTGGGGCTATTCACATATAAGGAACCCTAATGTAACCTGGGAACTTTCCCAGCACAAAGCTTATGGAGCAAGTCCCAGAATTAAGATCATGAATGCTCATCACAAAAACACTATGACAGCTCTTACCTTGTTCGCACAGGGCACCGACGTAACTTGGCAGGCAGAGGCACCTAAATGTGTTAAAACCATCCACACACGTGGCTCCATTTCGACAAGGGTTAGAATGGCATTCATCAAAATCTGAAATAAAATTGTAAGCATAAACAAATAGGGTAAAATGTTCTGTTAAAGGGAGAAGTTGCTAGATAAGATACATAAAGGAAACTAAATTTAATTTTCAGATTTATAAAAGTAATGTTGGACAATGTTACACATACTCCAAAATTTCATTTTTTAATCTAAAATTCTGTTTCATGATGATTTCTTTGTTGAAACTAGAAACTCTAAAAAAAAAAATTTCAGAAATATCTAGAGGAAGGCATTTCCATTGCAAATTGGTAAATCCAATGGGCCCTGGAACTAATGAAGAATTTCTTGTTCAGTGGTGAAGCTCCAGTTACTTCAGATGTCACAAAAATACAGAGATGGTCTTGTGAAGCCTTGGTGGGTATGAAATGTATTGACAAAACCATCAAAAACCTGTCTCATTAACCCATTTAACATGTGGTTTATCCACAGATTTCTCTAAAATTGCTGATGGATTCCATAGTAAACCTTCTCTCCCATTATAGCTGCAAAAAAAAAAGTACCATAGCTCTTCAGCCAAGAGCTTCTTACCCAGTTCACACTGGTCTCCACTGAATCCAGGTACACAGGTGCACACATAGGAAGTTTCTGTAGGGTAGCAGGTGCCTCCATTGAGGCATGGATTCGTTTTGCAGTTATCTGGTCCTATCACATTCAGGAAAATAAGAATGATTAGCCTTTCTTCCCAAGTTAAATGTATTTTAGCACAAAATGTCACTTCCTACTACCATAACAGAAGCTTTACCAGGGCAGTTTAGAGATACTGCATATAAAATTAACTTTACTCTGGAGTGTTTCTTGGCATTATAACTAATTATTAAAATTCCATCTATTTATTTCTGGGATTGAGTCATTATAACTTATAAACAATACATTGTACCCCATTTGGACACTAATAAATTCTATGGCAGATTTAGTTGGCATGATAATGGCATTGATTTTAGTTAAACATGATTACACATATGTGCACAGTGAATGGAAATGCATTCTTTTAAACGATGTTAGTTCATGTGAAATGGCTGGGAACACAGAACATGCATTCTTTTAGCAGATTGGCTTGTTACCAGTGTTTGAATTACTATTGCCTTTTACCAATTAATGCTCAGAAACTGTCTTCGAAAGTGAGCACTGAAGTTTCTTCTGCTACATTAACATGCCTTTTCCAAAAACACGTTCCAATGTACTCCTTTAAACTATACTTGAAGAAAAGCAACACATGGATTAAACTCTACTGTATGAGAACAATCTCAAATACAAAATGCTCATTTAAGATGAAGCCCCAAATTTTATTACAGTATTTTAAATAAAATATAAGTAAAACTAACCCTCCTAGGAGATGAATGAAAAGGCCAAATATCATAATTTTTTAGTTTAACATAGTAGTTTAAGTTGCATCTTTTAAATATAAATACTTTATACCTCTGAAGCATAAATTTTATTTTGCTATATGGTGTAGATATGTATTCTTATTAAGAATTTAAATACTATTTCAAAAATGCTTAATTCTTAAAATATCCTAGGATTCAAACTGAGATTTGAAAGGTTTATAAAACAATTGAAATAAAGTAGATGCTATATGGGTACAACAATGTCTTCAAAAATCTTGCCTCCCCTAAATCCTGAAATAACTGTGCATGAAAGGGTGTCTAACTTCTGATGAAACACTGGCTATAGAAGAAACGTGATCCATTCCCAGACAAGAAGTTCAAACTTAACTTTCCTTACTTAGCATTAAGTAAAATCTAGACAACTACAGGAGCCTGATGAGTCTCCACATTAACTCATAATCTAGACAACTACAAGGGCCTGATGAGTCTCCACATCTATTTATAATTCAAATAAAATCAGGTATGTTTCTCTAAAACCTGCCTGGATTTTTCTAAAATACTTTCTCTTGTATTTCCAAAGATTTTTAAAATCTCTCTGCAGCCTAGGTGACAAGGTTGTAGTCCATGACACACCATTGAACAGAAACCAGCTGACACTTAGGTTCCCATGCTTATGGCACTGTGACATGATTTTAGTCCCATCACAGACACCGGACACCACACTGACGAGTATAGTGAGAAAGGAGCTTTTCCTCTGAACTTGAAGTTCTGGTCAAGAGACAAGTTTTGCTTTTCAGTATCTAGCTCTTCTCTAAGTAGTTTTTATGGTCCCTCCCACGTGGACAAGGGCCTGTCCACAGAACTACAGCACAGGGCCAGTTCTGTGAACACAGAACTCCAAGTCCCAGGAAATAGTATGGTTTGGATAATGCAGAGATTCCCTTTAACCTGCCACTTATTTCCATATCCTTAAGTGCATTTCAGTTTACTGATGAAATAATAAATAGTAGCCAGATCACAAGGCTATTGCTATAGATTTAATATAGTGATACTCCAAAGTACTCCCAGGGTCAACTACCGTGAATCAACTTTATTCATAAAATACTCCAAGTATCAGCCTTTCATTAAAATCACAAGCTTCTAATAAATGTATGCTTCTGCTTCCCAAGGTAAAATATTTGTCACAGTACTATTAATATGACTAGAAGAATACTTCTAATAGCTATGATCTAAGTAAAATACAATATTAAGATCAGACATATTTTCAACCAACAGAGCCCTTAAAATCCTGTTTCTTTTTCTTCCCTCCCTCCTTCTCTCTCTCCCTCCCTCCCCCCCCGCTCCCTCTACCCACCCACCCACCTCCTTCTTTCTTGCTTGCTTTCTAGGTAGGTGGTAGTGGCTATTTATGAATTTCATCATTATTCCTATTTAAATAATAACATTCTAGGAACAGACAATAAGCACTGACTTTTCAACATTTTTAGGCTAGATTTAAAAAGAGATCCAAGTTTTCTGGTTTATATATTATTAAATATCAGTTGTTAATTTTATGCTATGTTGAAAACCAGTAAAAGGGCAGTAAGAAGATCATGGACATAAGAGTAGGGTTGTTTTGTGAAACCCGACTTCTTGAATCCTCAAGCAAATTACTGGCCCTTTCTGAACACCTTTGTTTTATCCTTTTACACTGAGCTCATGTAAAAAGATGACTTTTAAGGCATTCTGTGAAGATTAAATGAAATGGTCTATATGAAGTAGTATCAAATTTATGCTTTTTTATAGTCAGTGTATAAATAGGAATTAATTTCTCAAGAGGTAGAATGCAAACATATACTAAATACACTATGGCTAAGAGCTAAGTTAGAATTATGGAAACTATTTCAAGCAAGAAAATCACACTAGAGTCCAACCAGTAATTGATCACACCAACAACAAACATTTGTAAGAAAGAGTAACTTATTCTCAAATGTGAAAGGCCTGACAGATTATGGCGCTGTCATAATAACATCTATTAAAGAAAAGGCATTTTAAAAGGAAAGCCTGATTTCCCCATTTTTGCAGCTATAATGTATAATTATAACACATGACAAGACAATAATTCAGCTGTAAATAAAAACACATTGAGCTTTAGACCATTATTTCACTTTATCTACAACTAATGTTCTGTGTATGACGCAGAAAAAATGCAGTGTGTGTCTGCAAAGAATAGAAATGTCCATACTTACATCCATTGTATCAAGTTTTGACTCACTACTGTGGCAGGGTCTGAACAATATAAAAGTCTCTATGAGTTTTATATTACACAGAACATATACATGTACAACCAAGGGACTGATCCCCACCTTGGAAACAGATGTGTTAATGCTGACATCTTACCTGGTAGATAAACTGCTGTGCCTTCCACAGACTCTTCATTAATGCCAATCAGGAAAGCTGTTTCATTAGAATTGTCCAGAATGGAAAATGGTGGTATTGAATGTGTAGTATTTAGATCCAGAGTACTGACTGTTGCCTGGTTGCTGTGATCAAGAATTCTTTTCGACACTTGTTTTTCAGATGCTGCTTTTAGGGAATCTTCTCCAATTAAAGATGTGTATGTTTCATAGTTAATCTCCAAGGAAGGAAAGGTGGGCTCCTCAGGCTTCTGGGGAATGGACTGAGGTACCACACCTGTCTCAACCCTGAAAGCCACAGAGGCAGAAATAGAATGTGGCCATTGTGTAGCACCTACTAACTCAATGTCATTTGCAGCTGTAATTGTTCTTACACTAGGGGACATTCCAGTTGTTTCTGGATGTTGATCCTTGGTTTCGCTTGAGAAATCTTGGAATGTCTCAGGTCCTTCTTCAAAAATTAGTTCTGTGGGAGATGTTTCTAGTTCTTTTAGAGGTTTACTTGTATCTTCTGAAATATCTAATGTAGGGCCAGGAGACAAGAATGAAGGCTCTGTTCTATGGCCATCTTCTTCACTGAATGGCTTGATTGTTGCTTCAATATTAGCACGAACTTCCTTAAAAGAATCATCTATAGATCTTTGTGATGAGGCAGCACTAGGACTCAGCTGAGCATTTGTATAGGGAGCTTCTGGGTATTCAGTGACTTCACTGTCTACATTAACAGGGAAGGGAGAAGGCAGTGTCTGGGGAGACAACTTTGCCAGAGAGAAGACTGCAGATGTTGCTTCAGTGTGATGTGTGGAGTCAGATCCTCCTGTCATCTCAGGAGGTTCTGTTAAATGCTGAGCCATAAGGTGGGTACTACCAATACTTACATAAGCAGGTGGATCTGTTATTGCCTCCCCCGCTCCTGAAAAAAACTCTGGCTGGAAAGAAGGGCCTCCGTATTTCTTTTCTTCATATTCTTCTTGCATCCTTTCCAAATGACCCAGTGTTGATATTACCTCACTTTGGTCTGCAATGGCTTGGCTATCTGACAAGGTACTTGATTCAAATATATCATCCAGAGATACCACTTCCATTTTGGGCTTTTCCATCTTTGGGCTAACTGTGGTTAGCTGACTAGGAATGTGCAGGGATGACATTGTGGGAAGGAAAGCATCTAATTCTGTTTCTATGCTAGGAAGTGGGATTCCAGTTGCAAAACTAAAGCTTGTGTGGTCTGTCTGCTTTCCATCCTCAGAACTTACAGACTCATTGTACATTGCTTGAGTGTAGCCAGCAAAAAGTGCATCACCAGAGCCTTCAAACGCTTCCTCAGTTGTAGAAAGATTAACAGCTGCCTCATACTTCTCTTGAACTTGAAGGCTTTCTTCATTACTGCCATGTGACCCCAATGGCATCTCTGGATCTAGATCTGTTTGTATTCCAGGGATATACTCATATACAGGTTTAGTGTGATCAATGTCTATAATAATGTTTTTATCTGATGTCAGCTCTGGTAGAATTTCAACAATAGCACTCTCAGTAATTGTCAATCCTAAATCTTTACTATCCTCTTTGTCGAGATCTATAATAATGTTTTCAGTAGGTTTTCTCCTGTTGGGTTTCAAGGTAGAATCTTCAAATCTGATGTGGTCTTGCAAACCATCTGCAACACCTTCTGTGGGACTCTCATATGGCACGGGGCTTGGCAGTGTGCTAGTTAAATACAGGAAATTCTCACTGTTTTCTGAGTGATGTTGCAGCATCGCTGAAGCTGTTGGCCCCTCAGTAGCTCCAGCCTCATTCCTTGACACCTCTGGATGCTTTTTCAGGAATCCATCAGGAGCAAATGTGCTGTCTCCTTGACTGGTTGACTGAGTAGGTCCAGAGGTGTACATTAAATCTAGAGCATCCATTTCTCCAGATCCTTCTCCAGAATTTACATAAAAGAAATCAGGTTGTTTTGATGCTGATGAAACAAATTTTTTGGTTGTTTCAATACTGTAAGTTCGATCCAGAAAAACAGTGGAAGAGGTCACTGGTGTTTCAGTTTCTGATGCTGAAGAATTCTCACTAGAGATTGGTTCGGTCATGGATTGTGGTCTATACATCTTAATTTCCTCTCCCCCACTGAGGGTCTGGTTTGGAGGATATTCCATGTCCATGTGCTTGGTGAAAGGAAGAGGTAAAGTAGTAGGTTCTTCTGTTCCAGCATCACTCATGGTTGTGTTGGGTGCCTCCTTACTATGTTGAGAGATGTTGCTTGTTTTGGAAATGAGTGTTCTAATTTCATCCATCCCATTTTCTATTCTCTCATCATCTTCCATGTTATCACTTAAAATGTTTGTTTCTAAACTATCTGTGTGAGATGCTTCAGGATACAGTGTGCTAATGATCTGCTCCATCTCAGTCAAACTCACTGATGTTGTAGATAGTGGAGGCAAAGCCTCTCCTGATCCCAGTCCAGAAAATGAGAGGTCAGCATTTGACTCTTTAGCTGTTGGCTTCATGCCCTTTTCGAAGAGTTGTATACTTCCTTTCTCTTGAGTTGAGGTATCCATGACTACACTTTGAGCTGATACAGATTCAGTCACTAAAGCAGTAGCTAGAAAAGAATGGGGCTTCTCAGTAGCTTCAGGATGAGTAATGTATGATTCTGAGCCTTTTATCCCTGGGAATGGAGTAGACTGATAAGCTATGGCCATGCCTTCCTCCTCCATTTGACTATTAGTGTCATATGTGTTCTTTATTGCTACCATAGAGTAGCTTGAAGTTTGGAGTTTAGCTTCAATAAGTGTTTGGGGTTCCAAAATTATTTGTTTTGGTTCAAGAGAACTGTGGAGAGATTCAAAAGCATTTTGTTCTTGACCTTTTTCCTCGGATGCTGTTTCATGTTCAGTCAGTTTTACAGGACTGACTTCCTGGTCAGACCATAATTTGGCTGGCTCCATTGTTTGGGGAAGGTCCACTGAAATTGTGCCATTTACCTTTATGTCCCCATTTTCTGTCAGATCTATAGTAGTACTAGTTTCTGCTGTTGGCAAGGCAATGGATCTTCTATCTGCTTCCGTCATAGCACTCACTTCTTGAAACCCTTCATCAACATATGGAGACTCTGTACCAGAAAAATTATCTACAGAAAGGGGAAGCACTGGACCAAGAGAGCTTCTGACTGAGGCCAGCTGCTCACCTGAGCCCTCAGCTGAGGTGATAAACTCTTCCCAGGGAAAGGCTGGGGTGCTGGCCATGGTACTGCTGAGTCCTTTTGAGGCAGGTACTAGGTTGATGTCATCTGAGGTAGTTGATATAGAGGATGAAGTCTGCATAGATCTAACTTGTTCATTCTCAGAGCCTTCCATCCCCACTTTTTCCTCTTTAATTATTGGATAAGACACTGTTGAATATTCACTAAAGTCACCACTAAAATCTTCTCCCAAAGGAAAAGCTGTAGAAAAATCCCTTACTTCCACCTGGGGGGTTGGCTTTTCTGCTACTTCTGAAGTCAGTGTTTCTGTAGATGTCTGGTTTATAACTTCAACCACTCCTCTGTCCAATACAGTACTCAGAGCTAATCCTGTTGGCTCAGAGGAGAATGAAGTTTCCACACTGGGAGACAGAGTACTAGGTAATTCTTCTTTGACTTGGGTTTCAGACTCTAAATTAAATAAAAATGAAGCAGTCATGGATTCTGGATCAGCAGTATCATCTCCTGAGCCCGGATCCACAGGAAGAGAGGAGAGCCATCCTGAGAGAGTGGGCAGGACTTCCTGGACCAGGGATTCACTGCTACTACTATGCTTAAAGGGCTGTGCCTCTGAATTGACCAAATCATTTGTTTCTGTAAAAGCAAGAGTAGAAGTGGCCATTTCCTTTTCAAACTGTGAGGGTGTTGTCTCTGGCATAAAACTTTCCCAGGTAGCTGAATCACTAGATGTAGCTACATTTGAGCTTTCTACTTCTGGAGGTAAAATCAAATGACCTGACCTCTGTGTTGGTGATTGGATTTCAGTGATGGCAGCTGCATTTTTAGTTTCCTCTTTGTCTTCCTCTCTTTTCCTTCCTTCAAAAGATGTACTAGAAACCCATTCAGAAGCATCTGTTTGAATTACAAACTGTGGAGATGTTCCCCCTACAGAAGGCAGCTCTGAATCCAAATGAGTGGTGCCTTCAGGGATATATAAATGGCTATCTGTGATCATTATCTTGCTCATATCCAAAGGGACAACTGTATCTGTAGGATTTCCCTGTGGCAAATCAGTTATTGTGGTGACAACTTTATTTTTATATTCTTCTACTTCCCCAGACCCTTCAATAATAGGAGCTAAAAAACTCTCAGACAACTTTACAGTTTGTTCAGGTGTTATCTCTACCCAGCTGTCCACAGTAGACAAGGAGTCATCGGTCTGTGGGATTCCTGTTAGGGTAATTGGTTCTTTCTCTAAGACATTTTCTGACTCAGAACTTGAAAGTATAGTAGAGGTAGATATTGTCGGACTTTGTTCTGCCTCTTTGTCAAATACTACTTCTGTAGCCCCGAAGAAGACTGATTTTTGAGATTCTTGGTTGATGGCAACCTCTCCTGAAGACTCTTCAGGAGACAGAGGTACAGGTGTAGGCGGTTGTTGCTCTGGACTGACAGGATTTGGACTGCTCTCTGTGATGGGCTCTGCCCATTTGGTGGTTTCACCATCATACAATGAGATTGTAGGTAAAATATCAGGCTCACCACTTGAAAAATGTTCTGGCGTTTCAGGGTAAGTCTCAGGTTTCCATGTGATTTCTAACAATTGGGTGTCTTCTTTGGATTTATTAAATTGCATGGTAGTTGATAATTCTTTTTCTGCTAATATAAATGGGTGGGTGTCACTTGTAGAACTGTCTGAGAAATTATGAGAAGGTGCAACACTTTCATACTGTCCACGCCTAGCTTCTGCAGCTTCTGGGTCCTTGGGTACAGTGGTGACAAGCTGTTTCCCATTGATGTACTGCACTGAGGGAGTAGTTGTGACATCAGTGACATTTGCACAGTCCTCATCCCCTTCTTCATCATCCTCAGTGTGGTATATGTCTATTTCAAAGGAATCTGGTAATTCAGGTAAAATTTCAGCAAACAGATCATGCAATGGATCTGTCTCTTCACTGCATGGTTCATCTTCTTTAGGTTCTGAATCTATTGGATGACCATTCACAACCATATCACTCATTCGACCTGAAAAAAACAAAGAGTTTTCACAATACTTAAATGGAAGATTTGGCAGGGTGTTACAGAACACAGGGCTGATCTCACTCATACACACGAAAAAAAACAGGCTCTGAATCTTTACAAGTTAAGTGAAATCACCTTGCTGCACACGGTTCTTGCTCTTCAAATTTGCTGCTGTATGATTACAATAAGAAGAATTCCATTTTAAGAGTGTAGCAACAAGTTATCAAAACACTTCAATATACATACAATGACAACAGAGTTCTCAAAATGAAAAAAGAAATACATAGACATTTTAGTCCTGAAATGCACATTGACGGTGCTGTGAGCTGCAAAAAAAGTTGAAATTAAGACCATTTTACTACACCATATATTAAAATAATTAGTCATTGTTCCACACATTAAAAAAATATTAGTCTCTATTCAGAAAAAAAAAAGGAGGAAGGATTTCTTCTGGCCCTTTCATTCTCGGCCCCCAGTATCTACTTATAAAAGAGCAAAAATTGTTTCTATCCCATTTATAATGGTCACAGGTATTCACTGAAACAATTAGAAAAGAGCCTGTGTACCCCACAACCAGGACACCCTAGATAGGAGGAACTGGTTACAGGTCTGTCTATGAAAAGACCAGAAGGAGCCTTTCACTCCTGTACATCAATCATTGCCTTTTATATGTGCTGGAACAAAACTGATATTTTTCCTTCCTATTTTCATCAAGGACAATCCCGATGTTGTATGTAAATATTCTAATTACATAGTTCAAGTCATACTTATCAAACCATTCTTTGGACTGAAGGTCACATGGCACCAGCACTTAGTCCAGTTCACATTTCTGTTGCCAGAAGTACAAAACTTCCAGCCTAGGGTTCTAGGAAAAGAGAAAACTTGAGACTTCACCCATACCAGAATAATTCAGCCCTGTGTGATGCAGAGCTGCTGGGGCAGCTTCCCTGTTTCCCCGTGTCATTGCAGTAAACATGGTACACACAGAGGCGCTGAGCAATGGAAGATACACAGACAACACCAGGCCTTTCCACTTTCCCAGAGGAATGCTGTTGTAGAATTAGATTCCCCTGACACTCAGACATAGGGAGAGGTTGGGAAGCAAACAGAAGGGACAAGTGTGACGGAGCCAAAGCTGCTACTACAAACCTATCTCTAAGAGAAAAGCATTCTCTTCTGCTGATTTCTCCTCTACTATGTCACTTCTTTCCACATTGGGAGCCATCAATATTCAACATCAAATTAGAAAAGAGAAACTATAGCAGAGAAAATCAAACAATCTTGTTTTTTTCTCAGTCCCGATCTCACTGTGCATCATCAGTGCAGTGCTAACTAAACTACTAAGGCAACCTCTGTAGGTGTGCGCTAACATTGTTCTCTTTCCATTCATCTGGGTATATAAATAATTATAAATTATTAATAATTATTATTAAATCCATACCAATTCTGGTGAATATGAAGTGTAAAAACAATTACAAGCTATTTCTGGAAAACAGATTGCAACTAATCTTGAGCACTAAGTTGAATAAAATGATTAAGTGCCTGGCCTTTTACCAAAGCAATTTTAAAATGATGCCTAATATTAGTTTTTACTATAGCAACCATTGTAAACTTTAAAAGAAGATACAATAAAAACTGCAGATAGTTTGAAAATATACTTTGTCCTATGAGAAGAAAAATGTAAAGACAAAGCATACGAAAGACACATTTTAAATTTCTTTGCAGGCAAATGTCTTGAACTACAATGTCAATAATTTAATCATTATAACAAATAGTTTCTTATCACTAATACTATCTGAATATAGTTAAATAAGAAACAGATTAAGTTACAACCTCTACACATATTCATAAAAATTTAAGTAGGGGCTGAAAAAGTCTTAAATGGCTTCCACTCTCATTGAATTTCAATTTATGTTGTTTCATTAATATAGAATATGCTCATTTGTTAAATACTGTTGTTTTTCTCATCAGCTGAAGACACTGGATATATTTTAGGTTTACTACATATTTATGGATGTCAGAGTGATTAGAATAGAAAAGGATACTAACATCCATCATGCCATGTGGTTTTCAGTGTAACAAGAGCACCTAAAATCTCTAATATAAAATGTAAACCACAGTCTTTATGTCATATGGATTCCTAGAAATTGCTCTACTAAATAAGAGTTAATTAAGACAAAAACACAGAATGAGAGTAAAAGCTATTGTTTTCTTCTGCTGAAAGGAATGTCCTCACAAGTTGACAAGTGGTCATTGCTCAGGTTGTGTCAATTTATAAATAGTGTCCTTGGATTTCTTAACATTGGCTTGAGAATAAGAAAATGTTAACTACTTAGGGTTTGGAATTGTCATTTTTTCACATTTTATTCTGTCAGTATGTCTTGGGTTTGTTACCATACTTTTAACATTTCATGAACAGGGGCAGTTACTTACAGTATGCATAAGTGAGTGAATTCTTCCCTGCCACATGGCCTGAATTGCCATCAATAATGCCTTACAATTCATGAACTCCTACTTGGTTGTCTTTGTTTATTCATTTTCAAAAGTCACCCCTCCACCCCCACCCACCACACATATTATTAGAGAATTATACCAGCTATAATTATGGCAAACCAGAAAAGTTTCTTTGAAGTATGTGGTGGAGGAAGGGACACCTGTACTATTGTCAAAGTCCTGCCTCATTGCAAAATAGTGATCTGTTAGTAACAAGACCAACTTAACAGAGTGACTGACACCCTAGGCTCTTAGAAGAAGGAGCCCTTAGAGAAGACTGCTTTATTTCAGAATTTTACTCTAAGGATAATATAACTTTTATTTAGATTTCAAGAGTCAAACCACAGAACTCTATAGGCTGCATGTATAGTCTTTTCTATGTTTATAGGAGTGCATTTTAACAGCTTAACTTGAATATACTAGTTCCATGGTTAATGGGATTTTTTAATGACATTTCACACAAGTCTTAATGGCAAACTGACCTTAAGCTAGTTACCAAATATTTTTAAGTAGTTCACAGCAGAACTTTGCAGACATAAGCACATCTTGCAGCCATTCTGTAACCAGACACAAAACATAGCTGCTGTGATGCATCGGCAACGGATCAAGAATCAGATTTTCTTCAGGAAATTTTATAATCTAAGTTCAAGACTCTTAATTAAACATAAGCTATTGCAATCTACGCAGCAGAAATATTTAAGACTGTGTTTCCTTTAAAATGGAATTTGTTCCAATATATACATATATATGTTCTGATATATATCAGGTTTCCTTATTCCAAAAAAAAAAATGGCCATATTGTTGGAGCTTGAAGGGGTTTGCAAAACTTAGAATGGAGAATCTGAAAATTCCTCACAATGTTAAATTTTCAATCATATATCTATAAATGTTTTATTTCACTCACCTTCTCCAGTTACTAATTGAAATAAAATACTAAGTAGCATTTTAAGGAGGAAAATGTGATTTTCAATCAAATTGCTTAAGATATCCTAAATTTGCAATTTTTTTTTTGTTTGAAACATTATACATTGTCCCAGCTTGATATTCTAAATAACAATGGAAATCAAGATACCAATATCTTCCTAAAGGTTGTCAGACACTTTTGCGCCTTCATTGCCTCAATGCTTGGGTAGCATGAGCTACTTCCATCAGTACAGTCCCTCAAACACCAGAGAGGTCAACAGGATTACAGATTGGGTGATTGCTGTGTTCTGTGACCCTTATCTTCTTATAGCTTAGCTAGCTGGGGCTTACTTGGAGCACCACTCAAGCATGTTGTTTCCTGTGACCATCGTATGCTGAGCACAGTGCATCTATTTCTCTGGTCACAAATTTCACACCCAGAAAGGGTCGTACACATATGTAAACAATGAGGCTGCTTCTGATGGCCTCACTTTTAAGAAGTGGGCATGTTACAGGGATCATGAACAGGTATCAGATCTTTTCTCAGCTTCCAACAATTCTTAAATAACACAGTCTTGCAAGTACACAGTCTAAACTTAGATACAATCATCTGGCCTGAGTACACTTATAGAGAAGATAGGCTTTTTTTCCCTTAGAAAGGGCCTAGGGGATTCTATTGCCATTTCAAAAGAGCAAGTTATTTCTTAGACTGCATATTCAAGCAACTGGATACTTTTGAAATTTTTCTAAATAGTAAAAAAGAGCTACATAAAAAGAAGGAATTTGGGTTTAAAATGCTTCCCAAAGCAATCCCCCTGGTAGACAGACGAGGGTCCAGGAGATCGCCTCACACTCAAAGAGTATTCAAGCAGCAGGAACAATTAGATATGTTAAAAAAATATAAAGATGCCACAAATTTTGCTAAACTGCCTGATGGAAGTGGATCTGGGCAGAGTTGGTGTGAGTATAGTCAAAATACATCCTACAAAATTCCCCAAAGTTTTTTTTAAAAAATTAAATACAACAAATAATGCTTGGAGAGACCACTCAACAGGTTAGGACACTGGTTGCTCTTCCAAGGATCAGGGTCAGAGTCCCAACAGCTATACACCCACTCAAAGGCTGACTGCGACTTCAGTTCCAAGGGATCTATCACCCTCTCTGGCCTCCATCAGTACAAGGCATGCACATGGTACAAAGGCATACATTCACACAAAACACTCATAATTTTTTAACAGAGCAAATAAAGACCAACTATAAAGTGAAACATTATTGACTTTTTTTTCCTTGCATTTTCTAGTGAGTTCTTTCACAAATATACATACACATCAATAGACACATAGACAAATACTATCAGATATTTTAATACCATAGTCAGAATAAAGAACTTACAAAGGACTATAAAGCAAAAGGCTTTGATAAGTAGTTACATATAGATTACCTTCAGATCCTGAAATTATATCTACTAAGATATTATGTACAAACACAATGCTATTTTGCCATTCCTCTGTCCAAAAGCTGACTCCATCAATGGGACATTCAAACAGCCCCAATAACTGGCCTACCACCCTCTCACTCTTCTCATCCTTTATTAGCATCCTCCATCCCTGCACATCAGGGGCCACCAAACTAAGAGTCCTATTTCAATACCGTTCTTATCCCTGCTTCAGATGTGTTCAAAAAGATATAATCTTTATTTTCTCCATTTAACAATGCCTTTTAATTTATGAAGTCTCAGGTCAGATAGACAAATGCTTGATAGATTGTAAGATGATACCATCACACAGAAAATAGCTGTATTTTTATGTGCAGGGCACAGGACTTACATTATAGCATTTGTTAGTATAAATTTACTTGTTTTTATCATACTTCTGCCTCAGTCTCCCATGTGCTTGCATTACAGGTTTGTGTCATCACATGAACCTCATTTTCTCACCTCACTGATCTTAGTTCTATATTCCAGCATAAAGCAATCTCATAAAAATATTATGATAGCCTGTAAACACATAATATTCTATCCATTTAGTCTCCCTTCTGAGAGTTCTGTTGGAAGGACATCTTCATAGAAGGTTATCATCAACAATCACAAGGATGTCATTGTGCTGAAGTTCTTTTGAAGATTTACATATCCAACTAAAGAAACAGATATTTGTGATGTCAGCCACAGCTCAAAGACTGAGATGCAACTAATGAATCATACCAAAAAAGCAAAATCTCAGATAACAGAAAATTTGGAGTTTATAAAAATCTAGATAATCTCAATGTACAGCCATAGTCTCATTTTTTTTAATGATTCACTGTCTTTACAAATCTACATAGGCTTCTATGCAGGCAGCGAATCTTTTTGTTGTTCAAATATAAGTGAGTTGAACAAAGTTACTTGGCAAGAACAAAGAAGAAGAAACGTGATGTTAATGCATCACTGTCAGTTTCTGTGTTTGTAGATAAAACTTAACAAGCGTATAACGAAATTCAATATGCAGCAGCTCTGAAAGACTAAACGTGCTGCCGTTCATCACTGTTATTCCTCCTACTTTGATAGTATATGCAAATCAAGGTTATTTCATTGCATTTACAGATATCAATGTGTAGTAAGACTTGTGACAGTGTAGTTGTGGCCAGTATCTATAGTCTCAGTGCAGAAAGTTTAAATCAGACAAAATCCTAGCCCTCAGAGCTGTTGAGTACAGCTTTGGGTGACAAGGCTGGAGGCAGCCATTGTGTCTCAGTGGGCTAGAGAATCCCTTTTGTGCTATGCTATGAACAGAGATGTTCAATGCTCTGTTTAGCAAAACTATTTGGAATAAGTTAAGACTATAGATGCCAAATATGAATACTATCTCAAGCAGATTTTAAAAGGACATTAATAATGCTTACACCTGCCATTAGCAATTCAGACCAGTTGTCTGGGTGATTGGAGCTGTGACCACCTAAGCTGGCAGTATCTGATCTTGGGCCAAGTACAGAAGCCAGATGGGTAAAGTATGCATTTTTGAGAGGTTTCCCTGTGTACATCACAGTTCACCAGGCAGTAGCATCTTGGATGATTGGAAGATTTCCCAGTGTACATCAAAGTATTCCAGGTACTAGCATCTTGGATGCTCACCTGCTGGTTCCTCAGGTTGGTTTGGTTGTTAGCCCCCAGGGAACCTGAACGGTGCTCAAGGATGGAGAGGACCTTCATTTTCTCTGAGATGAGTTTTGAGAACTTGCCTAATACAAACACTTCTGATCTACTTCCGATTGTTCCTTAATGTGTTTACTAAAATGCAGCATTACTTTTCTCATTTTTTCATTTACTAAGTTGTCTAACTAAATTGTAAATCATATTGGTTTAATTCCCTAGCTACACAACTGTATCTAATTAATGTATATGGGAAGTAGTACAAAAAGATGAACAGAGAATTTTTCTCTACAGATAGTAACACAGGCACCATAGAAAGCCAAGAAATGTGAGCTATTGAAAGTGAACATGAGGATTATACTGAACTCACATATGTTTCTAGAAATATATATTAAATATATTTACTTATCCTTTTCTCATACTGCTAAATGCAATACAAATACCTTCACAATATGTGGCTACAGTACCTAAATCTCACTTTCTGTGAGACATCAAAGATACTTCCCCACTATGTAAAAGCACTGACTCTGCAATAGCTTATCCACGCACTTACTATGTACTAATAATATGCATGTAGGAAAAGTTCAGGGTATCTAACTGTTGTGACATTTACATTTTCACACACTTTGAAAGTTTTGAAAGTTTCTCTCTTTGAGAAAGACTTTGAAAAAACTTTGAAAAGACTTTGAAAGTTTCTCTCTTATTGTGGTGATCTTTTATATTTTAAAATCTTCTATTTAAACATTATATTATTTATGAAGAAGTACTAAACATGGGCCTGATCATTCAAAGGTAATATAGGTTGTGTTTATTTTTTCCCTCCAACAGATCAAATCTCTCTTTTCAAGTATTTAAATTCTCATCTTGCTATTAGGTGTGTTTCCCTCCTGATTCATACTCAAGATAATTGGCACCTTCTCTCTACAGGATGCCCTTTGAAATAAGATAGACAGTCTCAGTCCTTCATGGGATTCCCATATTACAAAAAGGATATAGTTCTTACATCAATTGTTTTGGGAAAAATCATAATACCCCAACATAGCTGAAAACATGTATATAATATCTGCTTGTGCTGAAATACATCAGTACCACAACCAGCCCCACACCCCACTAATTACCACTAATATTCTTGGAATGGATCTGTAAATGAAGTCACCTCATTAAAAGACCCTGTTTGTATATGAAAGATTGGCCTCACTGAGAAGTAATTCTATGCATTTCTTAAATGGCCAAAATTGGCAAATCTCTTTAAAGGTATAAAAATTTCTGCTTTACTTCTTTAAAATGATTCTCCAATTTTGCTTTTCTTCCTTTTGGTTCTTTTGATTCACATCTTTGCCCTTAGCTAGCACCTTGCTGAAAATGTTCTGAACACTATCTGGACTCCTCTTCACATTTCCTGTAATTATTGTGAAATTAATGACACCAAAGCTGTTAAAGATGAAGGAGGCAACCCTGTGTGGGGAGCCCGAGGTTCCCCTCACAGCAACCAAACAGCAGGTAGTACCACTATATTATATGAAAACATGAGAAGCTAAGGCAATTCATGGAAACATTTTAAAAAATGTTCCAAAGAACCATTCTTGGGAAAAAAATTAAAATAGCTATTGTTATCATCAGCCCTATTTTCATGCACATGGAGGAGCTTGAAGCTGATGGGTTCTGCTCACAGTCCATTCGAAATCAACACCACAATTAAACTATAAAAAAGCTGAAGCTCCTGCCAAGTTACACTCAAAGTAGCACCACTATAAACCAACAGGCACCATGGGGACTATGACTGTAATGTGCTCTTTCACTCAAAAGTGTACCAAATTATAGTTTGTTGGGTTTCTTGCATGATGAATAACATATTATCTAATGTCACAGAAATGTCAACAAGATCGAAGCAACATTAGCTTAACTGGCTTCATTTAGCATAATGAGTAGAGATAACAAAGGTACCTATTAATAAATGTATATCTTGATGGGTGGTGGTGGCCCACACCTTTAATTCCAGCATTATAGAGGCAGAGGCAGATGGATTTCTGAGTTCGAATCCAGACTGGTTTACAGAGGGAGTTCCAGGACAGCCAGAGCTATCCAGAGTTAATCCTGCCTAAGAAAAAAAAAAAAGAAAAGGAAAAATGTATATCTTTATATGAGCTAAAGGTCATCATAATCAGTATTACTGGAAATATATTTGAGGGGCTAGAACAATGATCCAGTAGTTATGAGCACAGAATGCTCTTGTAGATGACCTAGGTTCTATTCCCAGCATCCACATGGCAGCTCACAGACATCTGCAAGTCTAGTTCCAAGGATTCTGACACCCACTTCTAACATTTTTTGGCAGCACCAGGCATGCAAGTTGTGAATGCACAGTGTAGGCAAAACAACCATACATGCAAAATAATAAAATATAACAAAATTTTAAAAAGAAAATGTATTTTGCTTTTAAATGTTCAGCCATTCAGGAATGAGTGTTTCTGCTTTGTTTTCAGTTATATCTGCAATTCCCTTTTCTTCTGGATCGGAGACACCCAGCATCCCAGAGATTAGCTCGTCCACCCAAACATTAACCAACATAGCCACTATTTTACAACACACAGAAGATACCATTTGAAGAATGGACTCTGATCCTCTAATTAAAAAAAATAAAATAAAATACTTGACATAGGGTTATAAAAGTCTGTAAACATAAAATGTGATCTAAAAAAATAATATAAAATATTTTGTGTGAAAAATTCTCAATTAAAAATAAATATAACTTTTAAAGAAAAATACTTTTTTTACTCAGCAAGGAAACAAAAAAAATAAAGCAAAAATTTACATGACTTTCTTATAGAATTACCTTAAGTAAAGGTTAAGTGTCCTGTGGGTGATTATCAGTTTTCTAGACTGTTCACGGGAGCTACTACCTCTTCTTGCTCCTTTCCCACAAGACCAAAGTTCTCAAAAACAAGACTATGGCTTTATGGGTTTTTTGTTTGTTTGTTTTTTAAAAAAAAAACAGTAGAAGAAATGGAGCCAAGAGAAATTACTTCGAAATAATGTTACCAATAAAGGGCAGTAATTCTGCACAATTGGAAGCTGAGCAAATGAATTCTAATGCAGAGGCCAAAATATCATCCTTGTCAAAATCTAATTGATGCACATATTACTACATTAGCAATTCTATCAGTATCTTATATTTATATAATATAAATATATTTTTTACACCTGTCTTATATTTTTACACTTAGGATGATAGAAAATAGTAAAAATAATTTTAAAAGAAAGTCTAGCAAGGTCAGGCAGGACTGAGACATGACAGCGTATATAGATCTGTATCTGGAGGTTTCTGCTGTCAGTACTGACATGATGTGGGCATTTAAAATCTGCATATTTGTAAATTATTCTTTGATTTAAAGATACTACTACATTTGTTTCTTTGTTTTTGTTTGTGTAACATTTGCAGTTCTGTTAGACCAACTTGTAACATTTCAGGTAACTTGCCTGCATGCTCTTTACAAACCACAGAACAAAACAACCACAAAACCCCAAGAAACACTTCTCCTACTGTCAAATCCTGAATCATACACATTCACAAAGAAAGCCTTTTAATAATGTTCTCAAGTGCAGGTGTGCAAATTACTCCTAAAATAGACGAGTCAGGTTTTCAGCACCCCTGAACCACTGTTAAACACACCCCACAGCGTTTTTCAGCTCATAAAGCCTTTATAGGCTGTGAAGTTCCTTCAGATTTTTAAACCGTTAACCACAGTTGCCCCCCGGCAGTAGAACCTACACTACCATTAACATCCATCTGAGTAGATGATGTAAGCATGCATTGAGTAGCATGTTTTGTTTCATGCTATTTCATAAAAGTCAAGTTTTATATCACTCTCTGAGTGCAGCGAAAAATTATAAATGCCTTGGTTTGGTGTCGCTTGGGTGGCATTTTTACTTACTTGGATACACAGTGTACGTGAAGGTCAATTTTACTCTAGTGAATGGATCTATACAATGGCACATATGCACCAAGGATTTTCCAGTCTGGAAATATAGAAATGTTGGTATTTCAGGCGTCCCTCATTAACACACCTGCATTAGGATTTAACTAAACATCTGGGTGATGGTTTTCACGAGCAAAGTTTAAATTATTGGGAAAGTTAAATTATTGTTAGAAAACTAGCGAAATTTGTTAACTGAGCAATTAGGTCTAGATAATCTCAATGTCTTCTGAAAATAACAAACCATGCTGTTATTCTTAAGAAAAATCAAAGTCTAGAATTCATAAAACTAGATGACAGACAGACAGCTCCAGTTTCCCATGCCCTCTCCAAACATGCACATACTCCTATAACTCTCCAGTTTAATGGAAATGGCCAGATGTTTGACAATTTTCTCAGAATGTACTGTCACCAGAGACCTAGGCAGTAGAGGAGAGAAAATCACTATTCAGGTCCATGTGAATGGAGACCACAAGGCACATAGATCTTCCTAAAGTGTCACAGTGTTAGACTAGGCAGATCCTCCACTCGAACTGCCATTTATAAAGTTAGTGGATTTTTGTTTTTCACCTGATAATTGCCATCTCTTAGTGGTGAGGGTGGGATGGGTTCAAGTTTCAGACTTTTTTCCATTTTGTAGCTTGAATACCCTAACCTTAATATATAATTTCCCATTCAGAAGAGTTGTTAGGCGGCGTATATTTCTGTTTCCATATTGTTTGATACAATTTTATATTATTTCATATATTAGAGTAAGATAAAATGAGAAGGTACATACTTAATTGTTACGTTCTTTTCACATTTTGAAATCAAGGGTTGATATGAACCTTCTCTGGCCTCTATCTATCCACACACACACACTGAGCCCTCCCCCACCCTTCACACCCCCATTTCTCCCCTTGGTTACAATTTTCTGTTCCTTTTAGTTCTACTAACAGGAACCCTAACTCCTACTTGTTTGTAATACTTCTGTTTTCAACTCCATTTGTGAGAGATATAAAAGTAAGGTAGAAGACAGGAAATTATTTATGGTTGCAAATACAAGTAACAAAAGAGAAAAAAAAGCATGTTTCCTTCTTGGTCTGTAAAAAGCTATGCTGGGAATACAGGAGTTCAGTGATGCAGGGCTGTGAAGCCTACTAGTCATGCTAGACAAATATTTTTACTCCAAGAAAATTCTGAAGAAGATGAGCTAATAGAACCCATGAAGTTTCTATCTACAACACTGGACACCAAGTAAACTAATGGTACAGATACCTGTTCATTTTCAACAGGTATCCTCCTGGTCACTGGAATGAAAAGATCATGTCTCTTCTGCATGACAACCCACAGGGCATATCCCAATACCAAGAAAAAAACTAAAAATCAAGCATCCTTCCCACATGGCTTCTCTAAGTCAGGCCACAGAAAAGTGAACATTTATTCATTTAATTCTTATACTTAAATTTGAACCAAACAATTTAAGAAAACCTGTAGACTTAAGCTCTAAATTTAAAGGACCCACACAAACATGAAACAGTTCATCAGACTGTC
Organism: Sigmodon hispidus; assembly: GCA_004025045.1. Taxonomy (NCBI): domain Eukaryota; kingdom Metazoa; phylum Chordata; class Mammalia; order Rodentia; family Cricetidae; genus Sigmodon; species Sigmodon hispidus. The sequence goes on along the minus strand of PVIH01004775.1, from coordinate 62,765 downwards.
TATGCTATGTATTCTCAACTCTGCCTTTTCCATTTAACATGATGTTATATAAGAACAAGACATGTTTGATAATGACAACTTCAAGTATCAGCCCATGCCACTTAATTGCTTTTAGAAGAGACAGTGAAATCACAATAAAAACATCATGGCCTGACTTTTAAGAAGAAAGAGTAATGTTTACACATGCACCTTCTAAAAGTTGTACTTGTTAATGATTCCAAGCAGTTCCTAGAACTTAACTAGTTTGTATTGGTTCCAAACACTTCAAGCTGCATTTTTAAAATACACTAAAAACAGTCAACATCTTGAAAATGTTAAATTTGAATTAAAATAGATCTATTACCCATTCCACAACTTATGTGATAAACCTGCAAAATCCTGGAAGAGAAAAAAAAATAAACCTTTAGAGATCTTTTGGTCAATCCTAGGGATATGCAAAATCATTTAGCTGTTTATAATGTGAGTGCTGGAGGTTAATGGTTGCAGACTGATGGAATGTTAACACAGTCTAATGCTACACTTGAGTAGTAATGTATGGAAAGACACTGAAATTAAAACACTTTGTTCTGCATGTTCTGAAGTGATGTAACAGTGATGAAGTGGTGTATTAGATGGCAAAGCAGGGCTTCTTACAAACTTTTAAAATACAATTGTATCTAACATTCTTCAAAATGGTTTAACATATCCTTCCAATTCCTCCACAGTTGCATGAAGCTAACATATTTTTGACACTCCAGTTATCATCTAATGGCAGCATTTGGTAGGATGGTTATTTTAACTTTCAAGATAAAATTCTGATTGCCTTGAAAGCAAAAACTTACCTGTCTTGTTTTCTCTGACCTCAATAATATAAACATTTACGTCAGGCTGGGATTTTGTCCCTGCCTGGGGTGGTGAAGTAGACAATGCCTGAGGTTTAGAGGTTGTTTTTGTTTCCACAGAGGATGATCTTGTTGGCTGTGTTACTGGAGGCCTTGAGGTCATGTGATACTCTTGATCGATATCAGTTTTTGTTTCCTTAGCTACTATATCAATGAGAGTTGTGGGAGGGTGCTGTGTTACAGATTCTCTAGGAAGTATAATGTCACCCGAGGTTCCCTCACTGGGCTCCTTCTCAATGGTGGATGGTTCTGAAGAAGAGGGCCTGGATGTTGGGGTTCTGGGAAGGGTGTCCATGGATGTGAAGGCACTTGGCACTATTAGAGGAACTTCCGTGGTTTCGGGTCTATCAAGGAATCCTGAGCCTAAATCAGTATAGTCTACAGGTGGCTTCTTTCCTTCTTCGGTAGTTTCTTCCATGAGCTGTGTGAGGTGAGTCCTGAAGGGCCTAAAAGTTGATGTAAATTCTGCTACACTACTACCTTCTGCTTCATAATTTAGTTCTGGCTCTGTACTTAAAACTGGTTTTGGCCCAATGGTTGATATTAGTGTTACCATTGTCTCCATTTCTACTTTGTGCTGCGTTATTGCCCCAGGTGGATAAGATGTGCCATGCTCAATTGCTCCAAATGGAGTTGTTTCTAAAACTGGAACCCTGTCAAAACCTGTCACCCATCTGTCTTCAGATGTTGATCCCTCCCCCTCTTCCTTAAATGCTGTTGTCTCCTTGGTCATTAATGATGAAGAACTGAGAACAGGAAATGAGCTCCCCACAGTGTGTAGTTCTTCCTGGGTTTCTCCTGGTATGATTTCTGTTGTCCTCAAAGCTTCAGGAGATACGCTTGCTTCTGGATAAGTCTGTTCAATATCTTGATCAGATTTGCCTAGAACCTCATGTTCCAATGGAACAGAAGATTCTAATACACTCCATTCTGTCTTGGGAACTACAGAAAAAGGACTAGTGTGGGACATGTCTACATAAGTAGTGGCCTCCTGGGTACTACTATAGTTAACAAATGCCAATCCTTCCACATCAGAGGTGAGTGCAAAGGGGGGGACCGTAAATAGTGGTTTGGAGGCATCTGTGTCTTCACCAGAAGCACTTCCTTCCATGGTTGTACTAATGGCTTGATGCTCTGTGCTTGTAGTGGACAGAACCCTGTCTTCAACTGTGGACTCTCTCAAAGTTGACTTTTCTGCACTGCCAACTGATGTAGCTGGCTGAAAAGTAACTGTAAATTCTCCCGATGTTAAATCTTCCTCAGTAATCTTTCCTACTGGTTTTTGAGTACTTATTGGGAAAAGAGTATATTGGTCTCCTACATCTGTAAAACTTGGAGTTTCTTTATCTTTTCCATTTGTTCCTAAAGTGCTAATTAAGGTAGGAGGTAATTCTGTAGAGCCAGCAAGTTCTGTTGTGGCTGAAGGCTTTAGAGTTGAATTATCTTCCTCCCATGACCATTTTGATACTGTGACCACTTCCACGTTTAAAGTACTGTGGGTCAAATGGGTTGTCGTGGCATCTTTGTGATACTTTGTAACATCTGTTTCTAATCTGGTCAGAGTTGCCTTTTCTTCTACATCTCTTGCTTCTGTTGGCTTCACACTTAACTTCTCAGTTGTCAATGCTGGGGAAGCAGATTCTTCAACTGAAGGCTCTGTAAAATGAATATGTTCTGAGGAAGATGTGGAGAGCTTCATTCCAGAGAAGACTTCTTCTGTTATACCTATACGTGGATCTTTGGTGATCTTTTCTTGTATCTCATCAACTGTGTACGTATCTTTTTTCAACTCTGGTCGTGGTGATTCTGTTCTTTCTCCTCCTTGCATCACTTCTGTTGATAATGAGGGATAAATAACTGTGGATACCCTCCCTTCTGATATCATGTCACCAGAATAGGGAAACAATTCTACTTCTGTATGATGCTGTGATGGAAAAGGAGTGGTTGGCTGTGACTGACCAAAAGGATCTGCAGTCATTTTACTGTTACTTTTTTGTTCTTTATCTATGAGTGATCCATCTATGTCAAGCACAGTTATAGATGAGACAACTGTTGACATTGAAATGGACTCCCCTGAATAGGAGTGGGTAGTGTCTTCTGATGTCTTAGATACTGTAATGACGTCCGGTATTTGGCTGAAGACACGGGTACTATGACCAGACCTAACTGTCTGTGTTCTGCCTTCACTCTCATCTCTCAAGGTCAATCCATAGTGACTTGTGGTCACTAATTCAGGACTGGTACTTACTGTTGACATTTCAGTTTTGTGTTCTGGAATCACTTTTATGGAGTCAAATGTTGTTTCAGTCACTGGTAATTCCTTAGAAGCAATGTGCTTTGTGGTTTCCGTGGATGTTACCAAGGGGCCCACTTCTATTTGTTCAATCTGAATAACTGATTCATGTGTTTGCATATCCTCTATAATTCCATCCTGTGTGTCAGTAGCATGTTGGAAGATGACAGTTGTACTTTGGAGTTCCTCTTCCTTAATTTCAGATATATCTGGCTTTCCAAGTGGTCTTGACCCAGAAGGTAAGTAGTCATCTACATCCCAGTTGTTCTCAGTACTCCCAGCAGCTGTGGGTGATTCAGTGGCTGATCTGCCTGTGATAGCCTGAGACTGAACTACAGATTTCTGTTCAAAATTGACTATATTTCCTGCAGGAGGGAAGTGTGTGGTAATGATAGGTAGTTCGGTGCCTAATGGCATGATAGGTGTAGCTCTGTCAGGTACCATGTATGATTCTTTGGATAAACTGGGTGATGCAGTTTCTGCGAGCATATTCATTTCGATGGTGGTTGCCTCTGATATATTCTGTTTAGCTAGAAAAACAATTTCAAAGAGTTAATTAGACAAGTCACTAATAAGGAGTTGCATGACCAGTGTTTAAGTGTTGCTCTGTGTTTTTAAGTGGAGTAAGTGATCTGTTATACAAAAGCATCTAAAATCTAAACTTGAAATTAACACAAAAGAAAATAATTGATGGTTTAACAGTCACAAACTTGTAAGCCATTTTGTATTGCGTTATTATAATGTTATTGATCATATAAATAATTATTCTCACGAAAATGAGCATCATGTGTTTTAAGATATGTAGTTGCCAAGAAGTTATTAACACAGTATTTTCATAAATGGTTATCTGTAATGAACTATAGTAGTGACATGAAACTGAGGAGAACTTGGCTTTGTTATCTGGAGACGGATGTCCCCTGTTGCTAGCTTTCTCCAAATATTGCCTTCTTTTCAAGCTGCACAGTGTCTCAGGGGAGAGGGAGTGTTTCAGACTGCAAAACAACAAAAAGCCACATCAAATGGAACCAAGTTACACATAAACCATAACGTTGTCCATAACGTGTAGACATTCATAAAAACAGGATATTAAACTTTTGATACCCGCTCTTCACTTGGCTCCAGGTGTTGGACATTTGTCGTCTTCGTCGTCTTCCTTTCAACTCTAGAGGTGCTGTGCTAGCAGATCCTACAACATGTCTGGCAGAGGGCGGTTGGCATTTGCTGTAGTCCTACTGTTGGCTGAACGACCTACACACTGTGTTTGTGCTTATTCCAGGTCTTGGTTTCAGTCTTACTTTAGCATGAAATACAAATGAATAGGAAGGAAAGTAGCTCTGTGATAGTCTTCAACCTATAACTACAAATTCCTGGGGCATCCTTCATCATCACAGAGTGAGCACATGCTACATAAAGTAGCCTGGTCATTAAAAAATGCTACATTATAATGACTCTAGGTTTATGGAGTATGGCTGACTTAAGGAAATTTAAGTTATATATAAAAGTGACAATGTTATAAAGTAAAAGTCCTTTTCAACACAGGAAATATACAGCAGTTCAGCATACAAAGATGGTATTTTCTAAAAGAACCAGTACTTTCTAAAATCAAAAATTCACAAGGAACAGTTGTGAGGAACCCACGTCCACATGGTGATACATTGCACATGTGTAAAATAGCTGTATGAGCAATGCTGATCCCCTTTGTTACAAAAATGCTGCATCCATAGACTACAAAAACTTTGTACCATCCCCAAATAGAATCACTGAAAAATAAAATTGGGTCTCTTCGAGCTTCATCTGTACTCTCAGAACTTCATGATAAGTTGATGAGATTTTACACTAAATCTGAATAATGTAATAATAAATTCTAATGGGGGAGGGAGCTGGAATCTGTTATTAGCTGTTGATGTTCTCCAAACCAATTTAAAGGTCCAAAACCATCAGTGTTCTAATGAAAATGTGGTGTTCATTAACACTATAATACAAGTTCTTTAAAAATCCATCACTATGATCCTTTTATATTTAAAAAGAAATTAAACCAAAAAGATACTGGGATCTTGAAAAGTGTGTTAAATGAACGTTTTCTTGTTTATATATTTAAAAAAAAGTAATAAGCTGCTTCTGCACTTAGTTCCTGGAACAAACATCGGTCAATTTTGATTGACATGAACAACTTAAAGACAGAAAATGTGTCTGACTATTTTTCTTTTAATTTAATTCTCTATCCTCTGAAATTCCATCACCGTTACCTCACTTAACTGCCAGGTTTCATATTTGTCTTCTAACTGCATTCCTTAGGGATACAGTAAAAAATATGTATGGAGAATGTTCCCATGGAAACATAATACAAACTCTTAGACACTTTCATATTAGAGAAAATTTAATCATATTATTATTAATAACAGCAGAATGGTAATTTTACTTTTTCCCTCAGAGCATTTTTCATGGCCAATGAAATTAACTTAGAAGAAGGTGACATTACATTAGAGCCAAGTCAAAGAATGCAGATCATGTCCTCCTGTTCAACCTAGCAACTCTCTATATAATCCTATGGAAATATTTTTATAGTGTTTTAAAAATGGACTCAGATTTTTCAAATTAAATAAGCACATGTCATTGTCAATTATGGCCCTAGTTCTGTTTTCTCCTCTAGCCTTGTTGCACGGTAAGGTGATAGCAGTGAGTCTCGGGAAGCCTATATTACAAAGCCAGGATTTATGTGACTTTGTTTTCAGGGGAAAAGGAGAGATTTAATAATTTTAGAGTCCTGTTTAAGAAAGTCTGCTTACAATTAAGTTAATTAATTCTGTGACTTGGAATAGAAAACCTCAGACTTCCTTTTGGGGTTGGGTGGCTTTTCTCATCAACCTAACAGCTGACTGCCATCAGAACTTAGTGTATCTGATAATGTGTGCCATTTGCTTCAGCCTTTCCAAAAAAGAAACCATCTTTTTTTTTGTCCCCCCCCCGAAACCATCTTTTAAAAATATCATCTACAAAGAAATATTCTAAGAGTATAACCATTTCATTACTTTACTGACTATTATTATAAAGAGTAGAATACAACTCTATATTATGGTAAAAGTACCCCTCCCATAGTTTCATTCACACTGGACACTTGGATTTTGGAATACTATTGTTTTTGCAATGCCATTATTGAGGAAGCCAACAAATCCCAGCAATTTTTCCCCACAAATACTTCCTTCCAATCTTTGCAGCTGTCTGCCACACAGATGTTTTACATCAACATGCCTATGGTGTTTTACATCCTATGGACTATCTTCTTTGTGCTTCTGTTGTGAGACATGAGGCAGATTTTCCTAATAAAATATAAAACTCATATCATCAGCATAATGGCCAATTTAACTCCTATGCTATCTACATTTTGAAGAAATGATTGACTTCGAATCAACTCACTTATATTCTATGTGAAAGAAAGTGTGAGTGTAAACAAATATAGTGGGTGTTCCACAGTACAACTTGAAGGTCGCTTCTGAGGAAAGTGTTCGTATTGACACAGGAGGATTCAAATTTTAACTGTCATTTTAAATATCTATGAGCAATTGGATGGTAATTAAGTCACATTCAATAAACAGGAAACATTTTGAAATACAAAGTGAGGAATTAGTACATAATTTAGTAGGGCACAAAAAAGTCAATGGAGTGATCATAGATTAGAAGAATAGCCTAATTATAAACTTGAACAAATACATACAAAAGTATGTTAACTGTTTGGAAGCAATTGAGCCTGCCCTAGATTCTAGTTCCAAACCAAATGAGAGAATAAGGATGGAGAGATAACGAGATTGTTCCAGTTAGAGGAGATGTAGAGAGACCATCAAGTATCTATGTTCAATAAAAATGCTGCTATTTGAATTTGGTCAATAACTTAAAGAATAGTTTAAATCCCATTGTCCAAACTTTGATTAAAAACAATCTAAGAGTGAGGACTAACTAAAGAATATTAGAATAATTTCTTTTTTAGAAAACTTGTCATTTTCCTTCTCCTGGAGATCCTTATATATACGTATATAAATTTTTCAGAACTCTTCAATTATTTTGATTCATTTAAATTTGAATATATTTCACATGGACTTTTCAAAGCCCTGAATTGAATTTGTTTATGTTTTACTCCTAAAGCCAAAGACAATTAGGAAGTATACTGTTTCCATCACAGGAAAATAGTCAGAAAGGTTATTTTTAAAAGGCATTTAGTTGCCTGTTTTTCAAATCTATTTTACCAGATGATTCTTATCTATGCACATTCTCCGATATTGTATGTGTACTATTAACTGCCTTTATTAGGACGAGGGCATTAGAATAAAATAAGATTTAGAGGGTTTATTCACTATGTGGCCTACAAACTCACCTTCTAGGTTTGATAAACCAAATTATTTACAACGTGCATGTGTCTCTTGTTCAGCTTATCGAGACAACTGCACATTACAAACATCACTTTGGAAACTGCAGCTGACAGCATGCTTTATTACCACTGGACCACATAGGAAAACTGGACATCAGTCAAATCATTTGGAAATTGCTTCCAACCTTTAAGAACACAGATATCAAAAACGTGATGCAAAATGCACTAGAAACTGGAGAAAGCTATTGGCTCTATAGCATTTGAACATCTTCTGTTCTCAATGAACTAGAAAGGATAGACTTAAGGATGAAAGACATAAACAAGAATCTGGACTTTAGATTACATAGGGGGAAATATGTAATCTAAAGTATGTATTTTATGCCAAAATTCTATACATTTAAATGAATAGGAAAATAATAAGTATCAACCACCTTTGTATTTAACGTAAGTTAAATCTGATGTGGTCAATCTATTTAAAGCTAAGGGCCTTGCTTTTTATGCATCCTTGTAAATTCATTTAGATAAACAATTTAAATTCTGCCAGAATCAATTTTTTAATATGGCTACAGACAAGCTTGGGTTTCCATATTACCCTCAAGGAGAAAAATGTGTTGTGTTTTGTTTCGTGTTTGTGTTGTTAATTTTATACAGTGTAGGAAAAATTAGTGAAGTGAGATAGTCAGGCCAGCCATTAAAGTCACCTTTTATACATTTTCCAGTCCCTTCCCCTTCTAACCATCAGACCAAGCCTGTTCCTTCATCATGTCATTAACATGATGGGAAAGTTATTTTATAACCTGATTTACACAAATATCATTAATAGAGAATTTGGCATAAATGAATATGTGCATTACATATACATACATGAATATATGACTATTTATGATAAAAATTTTGTCATTATTATTGTTGTTTTCCTGAAAGAGATTAGGGAAGACTTAGTTGTTTCAAGGCCCAAGATGAAAAGCTAGCATTTGCTAGGCCTTTTATGGATCAGCCAGCTTGAATTAAGCTAATATATAACATATAGCTATAACAGAAAAGCAAGTTTAAAGTGTAGATTTAGGCAGAGGCAGCCTTGCATAGAGACAGTCTATGAAATAAAACCTTTCCACGCTTCTATCCAATATCTTTTCTAATACACTGCTTAGGTTCTTATCTGTCTTTTTCTCACTGAAAAATGCCTGCACCTTTCACTCTAGACACTAATTAATAGCAAACTGGTATATTTTCTAGTTATTTTAGTTAATGATTGCTCTAGCAAAAAGAATTAGAAAGCCAGTTCAAAACACCTTCTGTGTTATATTGATATTAAAGTTAGTCAATATCAGATTTATACCAGGTCGCTAAAAGATCTAAGAATTTGTTATTTAGCTAACATAATACAGACCCTAAAGTAAATATTACAATAAAACCTTGACTAGTTATTATTTAGTTAAGCACTCTATTATTATAATACTATATTATGTGACCAATGTTAAAAATAATTTAAGGATATCTGAAAAATTAAAATATATATAGCATAAGTACTATTTAAAATTAATTTTATAAGGTAAACCTAACTGAATATAGATAACTCATGCTACATGTTGCAAAGAGGCTATATTATACTTTAATTAATTCAAAACAAAATTAATCACCAAAAGCACATATTCTATTACTTGAAACAAAATGAGATATGTAAATTATATTGATTTTTGATATTAAGGTTCACCTTTATGTATGAATTAGTTAATCATTATTAATTTCAGCAAAATACTCACCTGTGGTGGCTTACATTTCAGCTGTCTGCCTTTTACAAGAATTATATCCAAGACAACACAAACAGAATTCAAATGTTCAACTCAAATGCTGTTGGCTTAACATTATCATACCAATAGTGAAACTGCATTTAAAGGCTTCAATTAATAGGAAAGGACAACTTAGGATGTGTGGTGTGATTCTTGGTGCAGTTAAGACTCTAATCTGACATTCCCATCATCTCCAAAATAAAACCCACCTTCCAGACCCAGACCCTCTACCTTGTTTTAACCATTATGCTGTTATTAAGTCTGTTGCATCTACGTCACTGAACTGTTCCTGTTCTACCGCACATACACCGTGCAGGATACAGAAGCCATTCCAACATCGACTTGAACCTCAGTAAATATCTTTGCTGTCGCTTTTTAAACCTCTATTTCTCAGAAAGATATCAAACACTTACGTTTAAAGCAGTAGGCATCAAATCTGCTATCAGGGAGAGGGAAGCATGTCTGGTTCTCAAAACGATACAGGGTTCTCACCCCAAGTAGACCACCTCCACACTGAGCCCTGGCCACAGTCACAGGGTGACGCACGCTGGCATCTGACAGCCACCCATAATCGCATTGGTCAAAACCGTTCCTCCAAGCTGCGTGAAGCTCCCCAACAGTCGCCAGCCTGGCATCCTGGTTTTCACACTCTTCTTCGGCCTCGTCAAAAGTGAACTTATTAGGAGCAGTTATGTGAAACACGTCACCTGGAATAAGAGGAGGAAGAAAAGGCCTTAGGTTTGCTGTTCATTTTCTGCTTGTTTTGAGAAATATGGAGATGATGTGTGATGCTTTGTACAGTAAGTAGGCAGCTTTTATGCAGTAAAGCAAGTAGCAACATGGTTACTTCAATAAAACTATTATTGCCATATAATAAAAATAATATATTACACAAGTTTAATTCCACCTAAGTGTTTGTGTATTTATGCATGTGGATGATGAGTATATATGTGAACATATACATATATATTTTTTCTTACAAAAAGCATTTGTTTGCTAATAACACTGATAAATCATTTTAAAAAAGGAATCTTCTCAAGTGATTCTTCAACATCCTGTCCAGAGATCCCTAAAATCATGCAGTAGCTCTCTGACTCCCTTTCCTTCATTTTACTACTGCCCAAATGATCAAACTATCACATAAGAAAGGTCCCTAGGAATTTAATTTGGGAAAAGATAGGAGCAGTAGGCCACAGTCGCATAGCCATACGAGGTTAAGGGTGTATGAGGGCTGACATCAGCTCCCACTGAAGAGTTTAAGGACCCTGGCCTCTATGGGGGAAACCCCTCCCTACTCATTTTCTTTCTACTGGCTTTACCAAGAGAAGAAGACAGGTGTTCTAATTTTCACAAAGTGAAATTTTCACCATGAATGTCAGTAGGGGTTCTAGGCAAGATGGATAAACTATTATACCTGCTGATTATTATTAACAAGTAAATCCTGAACACTTGCTGCACTCATCACTAGATCCAATTAGCAAAGATGACTGCTCATTTTTGTGAGCATAATACAATAAAATTCTGGAAAATTGAGTTTTTTTAAACCTATATTTTATCTGGGAAACCAGTGTCAACAATTTGTGAGAATAAATTTAACTCAAATCAAATGATGCTTTCAAGATATGAGCACAAATGGCTAAAAGTCAAGCAAAATATTGAAGAACACCTAAAGAAAGACAGCTTGAAAAAGAAAGAGTACAAATGAGATAAAGAAGAAGCTAAATATTTTACAAGTCAGTATTGCCAAAGCCGGGGTCTTGTTTCTATAACTCAGAGGTAATCTCTAAGGCTGTGAGATATGAGACAAGAAGCACACTGAGTTCTTAGGATGTCCACTGTAGACCCAAGCCAGATGCAACAACCCAACTGCTTAAAATGAATGGTGCCATTAGACTAAGTATGTGATAGTTTTATGAGAAAAAGAAAATTGATGATTGGCAAAAATTGCCAAAATATACACATCAGCTTTCTTACTATAAATACAAAATTTGTACCAGGGAAAAATAAACCAAATTCCCCACTAAGAGCTGCTAGATAAGAGAAAAAAATATTTTTATACATGGAGTTAAGATTAGGTTTATAACAGGTTGGTATTGGCATAAAATCTGACATGTGGACCAATGGAATCAAATGGAAGACCCTGAAATTAATCCACACACCTATGAACACCTGATTTTTGACAAAGAAGCCAGTACAACACAAAAAAGAAAGAAAAAAGTATATTCAACAAATGGTGCTGGATGTCAACAGGTAGAAGATTGCATATAGATCATCTGGATATCTATCACCACGCACAAAAGACAAGTCCAAGAGGATCGAAGACCTCAACATAAATCCATTAACACTGTACTGATAGCAGTACAAAGTAACCTTGAACATACTGGCACAGGGGACCACTTCTTAAATATATTAGCACCATTAGCACAGACACTGAGAACAACAATTAGCAAATGGAAACTTCTGAAACTGAGACACTTCTGTAAGACAAAGAACATGGTCAATAAGACAAAATGGCAGCCTAGAAAATGGGAAAAAAATTTACCAACCCCACATCCAACAGAGAGCTGATCTCCAAAATATATAAAGAACATAAGAAACTATACATAAAAAAACCAAATAATCCAATTTATAAATGAGCTACAGATCTAAACAGAAAATTCTCCACAGAAGAATCTCAAATGGCTGAAAGGCATTTTAAAAAGTGCTCACCATCCTTAGCCATTAGGGAAATACAAATCAGAATGACTCTGAGATACCATCTTACACCTCTCAGAATGACTAAGATCAAAACTACTAATGACAGTTTATGTTAGAGAGGATGTGAAGAAAGGGGGACACTCCTCCACTGCTGGTAGGAATGTAAACTTCTTGCAGCCACTTTGGAAATCAGTATTGGCAGTTTCTTAGAAAATTGGGAATCAAGGCCTAATGATCTCACTTTTAGGCATATACTCAAGGAATGCTCAATCGTACCACAAGGACACTTGCTCAACTATGTTCATAGTAGCATTATTCAGAATAGTCAAAACAAGAGACAACCTAGATGCCCCTCAATTGAAGAATGGATAAAGAAATTGTGGTACATTTACACAATGGATTATTATTCAGCAGGAAAAAAAAACAATAATCTCATGAAATTTGCAGGCAAAGACAGATAGAAGTAGAAAATATAATCCTGAGTGAGGTTAACCAGACCCAGAAAGACAAAGATGGTATGTATGTACAAATTCATAAGTGGATACTAGATGTAAAACAAAGAATAACCAGACTACAACCACAACCCCAGAGAAGCTCACTAACATGGAGGACTCTAAGAGGAATGCATGAATTTGTATTGGAGCTCTCTGGAATAAACTGGGGGTGGGAATGGGGGGGAATAGAGGAGAAGAGATGGTGAATGAGAACATGAGGGAATGGGAAGGTCGAGCTTGGGGAATGATGGAGAGAGATATGAAAAGATATCTTGATAGATAGAGACATTATGGAGTTAGGAAAAAACCAGGTGCTAGGAAAATTCTAGGAATCAACAAAGATTACCCCAGCTTAGACTACTGGCAATAGTGGAGGAGGTGCCTGAGCTGGCCTACCCTAGTAACCAGATTATTGAATACCCTAACTATCATCATAGAGCTTTCATTCGATGGAAGCAGATACAGAGATCCACAGCCAAGCACCAGGCCAAGCTCTGGGTGTCCAGTCAAAGAGAGGGAAGAGGGATTATATGAACATGAAGGGGTCAGAATTATGATGGGAAAATCTACAGAGACAACTGAACCAAGTTCAGGGGAACTTATGCACTTTAGACTGACAGCTATGGAGCCTACATGGGTCTGGACTAGGTCCTTGGCATTAAGGGTGACAGCTGTGTAACTTGGACTGTTTTGAGTTGGCAGGGGGAGACAGTGGGATCAGTATCTGTCCCTGGTGCATGAACTGGTATTGTGAAGCCCACTGCCTATGATGAGACACCTTGATCAGTCTTTTGGTGGGGGGAGGGGGTGGGGGGTGCTGGGTCCTGCCTTAGCTGAATATGCAGGGCTTTGATGGCTCTCCATGGAGGCCTTACCCTTATAAAGAAAGAAAATGGGGTGGGGGAGTTGGGGGGGGAGTGAGAGGGATGAGAGAGGGATCAGTGGTTGGTATGTAAAAAGAATTTAAAAAGTTCTTCAAAAAAATTAGAGACAAGAGAATTTAACAACAGCACCAACAAAGAATGGGTTTATGTACTATATCACTTACATGGGAACAGCAACAATAGTAATCTCAAATCCAAAGATGCACATGAAGGACACCTTCCTCTCCCTACTCCTGCCATGTCAGCCTCTACCGCCATAAGGTTTGAAAGTCTCGGAGTCACTCTACCATTTACACAGTGTGCATTCAGTAATATGTGGTCAATAAATGTCATTTCTAGTTCTTGTTAGGAATTGTGTCTTTTTCCATGTTCTTCAAGCAACACATCTAATAAAATTAAATCCAGTGCTAACTGGAGCAACCAACAAATTTCATTTATAGACTTTGCAGAGTGGCTTGGGAAGAATGGTAGGGAGATGTCAGCTGGAACATCCTCACTGGCCTCATGTCACACCTGCATTGGGTCTGAACAGATGAACTGGAGACCATGCCCATATCTGTCCTCAAAAGTAAAATTTATTGGTTCACTGTCATGGCTGACATCACTCTGGGTGTCTTAGATTCCTGCATTGTTAGACACTCTGTTATGAAGCAGAACCACTTTTCCCCCAGACTATCAAGAGTGACCTGCCAGCAAAAACCAGAGAAATGGCTAATAAGGAGCAATGACCTCAAGATAACTAGATTCTAGTTTTGAAGAGCAAACATGGCTGGGTATTAAAATAAATAAAGATTTAGATATTGCCAAAATGGTTATAAAGGAACATGCCATTTCACTCACCAATGAAGAGCTACTTACCAAATATTCCATGTAAAAATTATCAACAAGGGGATACATGGATAAAAAAATGACATTATTTATAATAAAAAACTTTAAAAAATCATCAATTATAATCTTACATCAATGATGTAAATCATTAGAAAGTATGACTTCATTCAAAATCTGTGATATTCTAGAAGAATTATGTTACTTGTTGAACTTCTGTGATATCAAGACTGATTAATTCCCACATTATTTATCTGTAAGAATCTTTCCAACCTTGCAAGATTAATTTTATTTACTTTATATTTTGTCTTTATTTTACTTTATTTATATGTATGTTTATGTGTCCCTCTGTGTATATGCTAATATACATGCTAATATATATCCCTCAGATGCCAGAGTCCCTGAAGCTGGAGCGACAAGTGGTTCTGAGCAAGGCAATGTAAATTCTGGGAACCAAATCTGGTCCTCTGTAAGAACAGCAAGTATTCTTTTTTGTTTTGATTTTTCAAGATATGGTTTCTCTGTTTAGCCCTGGCTATCCTGGAACTCACTCTGTAGACCAGGCTGGCCTCCAACTCACAGAGATCTGCCATTGCCTCCTGAGTGCTGGGAATTAAAGATGTGTGCCACTACTGCCAGCCTGCTATGTGGATTTTTAAGGTTCATACATATACATTCATATTAGTGTACACAAAGAATATAATGATGAATAAAGAATTTTATACAAAATAATTTGCCTATTCATATATAAAAATGTGTAAACAATATGTCACATTATCACACATTTTCAAGCTAATTTCTTCAAGTTTTAACCTATTCCTTTTGATTACCTTCTCAAGGGTGGTCTACTACAGTGGTTTTCAATCTGAGGGTGCCCATCCCTTGGTGGTCAAATGACCCTTTAACAGGGGTATTATATTAGATATCCTGCTTATCAGATATTTATATTACAATTTCTGACACTAGCAAAATTACTGCTATGAAAATAATGTTATGGTTGGGGATATCACAAGAGGAACTGTATTATAAAGTCACAGTATTAGGAAAGTTGAGAACCACTAGTCTAGGAAGAACTAAAAGGCATTTGTTTAGATTTTTAATATCTGTTGATACTGCACAAACTAGAACTTTCTTAATTGTGAGAATTAACATCACCAGAAATATTAAGGAAAATTACTTAGTTTGACCTGTAGCTACTGCAAGACTCCTTGAAAGCAGAGCACACATAGGCCTTCCTTTCCACGCTTGAGTGCCTGATGGGAAAGTCACCTCTTGGCAGACTAAAGGGTGACACATACTGAAGCAGCAAGCAATGGCGAGACAAATTAAAGCATGAAAAATGATCCCTGTGTTCAAACATTAACGCTTCTTCCCAGGAGACACAGCAGAACTGTGAAACATTCAAGTCCAGAGCAGTTCTAGCATACTAAATAAAGCTGACAGCTGTGAGCATGCTCAATGCTGAGGTCTCACCATGGTTTTCTGAACCAGGGAATTTGCTGGAAGGCATCAAAAATTTAAATTTTTTTCACATGTGCTCATTGGTCCTGTTGTGTCTAACTATGCACTGTGAATATCAGTTCAGTAAAGAAGCAAAATTTCTGCTTTTGTTTTTTAATTTCACTATGAAATTTATATGTATATATTATACATGTTATATTTTATATATAATATAGCATTATTATACTATATATATATAATATAACATGTATAACCTTGTTATTTGAGTAAAACTTACATGTAAGCAGCTTATCATTAACTGGAAAAAGTAATTTGGGAGTAACCACAGACAATGAATGTCTAAGTCCCCATGAGTCAAAACCACTTGCCAAATATGCCAGATTACATGGTGTTAACAGTAGTTCAACAAAATAACTGGCTTCAAAGCATTGACTTAAACTTTTTCAAAAGATTTCTCTTTCTCTCTTTTTTGTCATATTTTGACTAAAATACATGTATATTCCTAAATACAAGACTAAGTTAAAAATGAATAAATGAATATCATTATCCTGAGCCATATATCAACTATACATGTTTGGAGTATCATCTCATAAACACTGTTTACTGACTCCTTAAAGAGCTGCCATGTACATGTGCCAGATCCAAGAAGATTGGGTCTTATGATCTGCATACAACCTGTTTTCTGCAAGCAGTGATAGGAATGCTCTGGGCTGGTAGAGTAACTTCACTGAAGCTTAGAGCCCAGGGTCAGCAATAGGCTTCCAGTGTTTCTGATTTGAGAATAAAGACACTAGAAACGTGTGTGTGTGCTTTCTATATTGCTCACTTATTCTAGGCTGAGGTTGAATCAAAATTATAAATTAGCACTAATAAACAGGGTACAGTTATGTTGAATGAGAGAGGAATACGTGAAAATCAATTAATTTCTGCACACTTGAAGCAGAAAATTAGAAAAAGAAACTAAGAAAAATCCATTTATATTCACATTAAAAATACAATATTAAGAACAAATTATACATAAAAATTATAAAATGGAAACTCGAAGCATTCTTTAATTAAATCAAACATTTAAACCTCCCAGAAAAGCATCCCATGTTGGTGGCCCAGAAGAGTCTTACAATTGTTATGATGGTAAAATATTCCCACTTGATCTGGAGAGTTAATGTCATCTTTACTGAATCCTAGTGGAAACTGACAAGCCAATACTAAAATTGATTTAGAAACCTGAGAAACTCAGAATAGCAGCTACATTGCAAAAGAAGAACAGAAGAGGTCTCAAGTGTTCCAGTTTCAAACTTTACTGCAAAACCATAGCAATAGAGGCAACACTATACTGTAAGTCAAACATTAAGATCTACATCTGTAACCCCTTAACTTGGAGGTACAGACAAGAAGATAGAAGTCAAGACCAACCTTGACTACACAGAAATTTTGTAGCCAGACTATGTTATGAGAGATTTTGTCTCAAAAATCACAACAGAAAAAAAAGACAATATGCCAGTGGCAGTGGTATAAGGATGGGCAAGCAGATTCATGTAATAGAATGGAGAGTCCAAAAGTAAACATACTTCTGCTTGATTTGTTTTCAAGAGGGTGAAAAACTCATTAAATTAAAAGCAATGCACCTTGTGAGAAATTGTACTGGGGCAATGGAATGACTTAGAACATATATCTCATGTTATATATACAAAGTGTCTCAAAATGAAAGACAATCAGAAATCATGAAATCCATCTACACATGGGGGCATATACTTTTAATCTCAGCACTTGAGAGGCAGAATGAGTTTGAGGCTAGCCTGATCTACAAAGTGAGTTCCAGTTCAGCTAGGGCTGTTACACAGAGAAATCCTATCTCAAAAACCAAAATAACAGCAAGCAAAAATTCATGGAGTACTTTGAAGAAAACAGGATGAAAGCTTTTATGAATGGAGATTTGGTAATATTTTCTTAGTGTTGAAATCAAAAGAGCAACAGCAATAGATGGATCAGATTTAGTTAAAATTAAAAACTTCTTAACTTCAAAGGGGTCCTAGAAAAAAATTAAAGACACCCCACAGATTTGGAGAAGTATTTTTAAGTAGTATACAAAGAAAGGATCAGCAATTTAAAGAGAGAGAAAAAAAAAGATAAAGTTTAAAGATAATCTACAATTTCTATAGAGAATTTCTTAGTTGACTATTATATGTGTTTATGCCTACAACAATTCCTTGATATTGGCTAAAAAAATAAAATACAGAAATATATGGTCTTTACTCAACTGAGAGCTTAAAATATTTTTTTCAGAAATAATACTGGTAATGTCATGTTTGAAGAAAAGATATGAGAAAACAAATAGGAATACATGAAACTAACTTTATATGTTTGTTTGTTTTGTATTTTTTAAGATTTATTTATTCATTACAGAAGAGAGTAACAGATATCATTATAGATGGTTGTGAGCCACCATGTGTTTGCTGGGAATTGAACTCAGGACCTCTGGAAGAACAGTCAGTGCTCTTAACCTCTGAGCCATCTCTCCAGCCCCTGTTTGTTTGGTTTTGAAAAAAAATAAAATATAATAAAAAATAAAAAATAAATCTTCATATGAGCTGGAAGAGCCAATCAAGAAATTTTGGAAGCACTAAGCTTCTGAATGAATACCAGTAATAAAAAAATGTTAGAAAGATAGGCTGGGGGTAGGGAAGTGTTCTCTATGCCAATAAGTGCACCACTACAAGACAGGCATGCAGAAGGTCTGCAGAGGGCCAGTGTTTAGCACGCACTCAAAGTCACAGTAGAGAAAGACAAAAGTCAGATCAAGTAGGTTGCAGCAGAGTAGGTTGTGGAGCTTTGAAGACCAGGAAGACTCTGTGTTTGTGAAAACACACATGAAGCAGAATATTTGGTAGGGGAATGGCAGGGTCAAAGTGTTGAACTGGCATTTGTCATTATTAAACAGATCTGCTGAAGGGCACCATTTGTGAGCAACAAAAAAGTGACAAAATGATTCAGAAATAGAAAACATTAGTATATGTGACGGTTTGAATAGGAATGACTCCCCTAGGCTTATGTATCTGAATATATGGCCATTAGGGAGTGGAATTATTACAGAGGGATTAGGAGGCATGGCTTTGTTGAAGCAAGTGTGGCCATGTTGGAGGAAGTATGTCACTGGGGTGGAATCCTGTCTCAAAGGCTCAGATTGGGCCCAGGTGTCTCTCTCTTACTAAGGCCTATGGATTTGGAAGTGAAACTCTCAGCTCCTGTCCAGCACCATGCCTGCCTGCACACCTTGCTTCTCACGATAACAATGAACTAAACCTCTGAAACTGTAAGCAAGTCCCAAGTAAATGTTTTTCTTTATAAGAGTTACCATGATCATGGAGTCTCTTCACAGCAATAGAACACTGGCTAAGACAGTGTGAAATGAGGGGAAAGCTATGACTATACATGTAAACTTAAAAAATGAACATTTTGTTGTTTATTCATCTGATTTTTATAAAATACTTTGGTGGCCCATTCATCCCACAGCACATGTAAATTATATTTTACACAAAGGACAATAAGAAATTAAATTATCCAACCTATAGAGGGCCTACTGTGTGACTATGACATACCAGGGATAGAAAGATAAACTTGTATGAGTTTTTTCTCCTCCTGGAACTCACGGACTAGCAAGAGAAGGAACTGAAAGCACATATTTTCAGGGGATGATTACTGTCACACATTCAAGGTTCCTTGAGGAGAAAGGTTAGAGACCAACCAGAACTCAGGTTAAGAGACAAGAAATAAAAGAAAAGGTCCTCAGGGGAGGTCTCCACACACTGGAAGCCTCTGTCAAAAGCCAGGGAGCCAGCATGGCACCAAGCTCATGGAGCTGAGGTAAAACCTAAAAGCAGGGCTACATAGAAAACACAGGCCATTCGCATATAGGACACAAGTCTCTACAGTTAGAGGAGCAGAAACTCTGAGATGATCAGTCATGTCTGGATGCAAGCCTAGAATTGATTCATTTGCAAGGGAGCTTAATGGATCAACCACAAAGGGAGGCTCGCTCTCTGACCTCATTCTTCACAATCCCATTTATCTGTAGAGAAAATAAAATGCCTTAAAAAAAAAAAGAGTCAACTATTTTCAGACAAGTGCTACCATTAGAAAGCCAAGCAAATATTTTCATTTAAAAAGATTTTTTTTTCGAAGTTTGAGGTATTTTTAGCTGAAATATTTACCCTGTGCTCTTTTGAGCTAGTTCTTACCTATGTCATCTGGGAACTGTTTTTTGCCATAACTGCAGCCAGGCACACAAACCATTTAACCCACTGCCAGCCTCAGCAGAGGAATACATTGACTCACATAGCTAGAAAGATTTAAACCCTCAAATGGCAAGGCCACTGCAGCGTGTCTGTGTGTACATGACACTGTGGAGAGGTCAGGGTCAGAATGTTCCTGAATGCTGTGATATGGGCAGACAACGTCTAATCAGAGTAAATTTATTTCAAAAAAAAATTGTAGGGATAATAAAAGACCATTTATTTGCCTAAGTGTTATCTTTTAAGTATTCAAAAATGTTCCCGTATTAAGTTAATTACATTCAAAATGGTCCTGTTTTCATCATGCCAGGTTTCTAGTTGATCCCTCTATCTTTCAAAGAGCCATGACCCAAGATGGCTTTGACTGAGCATTGCACTCCTAACACCACAAGTCTATTTTTAAGACCTCTCTAGGGATGAAACTTCATAGTTTCCAAAATTTTTTTCAACATTTAACAATCTTCATTGCTAGAAAAATTAACCTCATATAGAGCCTAATTCACGAAGGTGTGGCTTCAAATGCCTTTCTTCCCTGATGGCAGTGGCAATAAGTTCTCATTTCTGTAAGTGATAAAGCAGCTTTGACTTATTAATCACTAATTTTGTGCCATACAATGTAGTAAAAGCTACACATATTATTTCATTCAGTCTGTGTACCATGCTTCAAAAGTACTCATAAATTGTTCAAATTTCACAAAGGAAGTAACCGTTTAAAGATGCAAATTTTGCCCATGCCCTAACAAGTAGTGAATGGCAGGATGGATCTGCACCAGGGTGTTTTCTTTTTAAATAATACTTTATTAATTCTTTAAAAGATTTACACAGCATATTCTTTTATCACATTTACTCATCCCCCAGGTCTTCCTGTATCTACCCCCATTGAGTACACTGTGAATTGTCAAGCTACTGTGGAATATAATATACCCTAGGATGTTCTGGTTCTGACTCTTCCTCTCAAAGCAGGTATCAAATTCAAATAGTGTCTCAGCTGGTAGTGGGATTTGTGTTCACCTTCCCTTCAACATTGGGATTTCTCCAGAGATACTTTATTTATTGAGTTTATTTTTTAATGGTATAAAAGCTTGGGTTATGATTATAAGAATTCCAGTGATGTAAAAGTAACATGTATTTCATAGAATCATAATATGAACTGTGAGTAGTGATATATTCCAGAGCCAACAATATGTGGTTTAATTCTTATCATGTTGGTACCAGCATTAAGCCATTGCTTCCATTCAACCACTCTCTAAGATAAGAGCAAAAACTGATATTCTTAAAGTTAATGTTTAAGTGATAATGCCTTGTAGGCTATATAGTAAATATATGTTCAGTTTATAATAGATTTATTATTATAGTTATTATATGTATGTAACCTGATCACAAGTCCAGGCCTTCTGGGGTCTCAATATTTTATCTATTTTTTCTGAATCATTTTGTCATCTCTGCTCTACTTCAAGGGCATCTCAACAACTTCCAAATTCAGTTGCTAGGAAAATGGAGATTACATATAAAAATGATTATTTCATAAATTTTAACTTTTATATTCCTATTTTAAACCCTAGTTTCATTGATTTCTTAATAACATTACTCTAGACCTAAATCATATCTAACAAACCATTACAAGGTCTACACATTTCTAATGGCATAAGCTAATGATGAAGAGTTTACTAGAGGGTAAGCTTTATACATTTTATACTTTATCAGCTATTTTTAAAATAAAGCTGAATATTATATTTACGTGCTAAACTATGTTATAAATACCACTTTAGAAAAGTCAGAAAACTGACTGGTTATAATGTAAATAATTAGTTTTTAACTAAAAATGTCAGTGTACATGCGACATTCTAAATTAAGAAAGAAAAAAATGCTTAACATTCTGTTAATGTAATATTTTTATGATAAAAAACTAAATTTAAAGAAAAATTAGTGTCAAGATCTACAATTTTAACTGCCTTCAGCATCTCTCATATACTTGGCTTCCCTGAACACAATTAAAAATGAGTAGAAGTTTTTAAATCTATAAATGCAGCAATAGATATATTTTAGAGCATTCTGACTCACTTTCCAATTACCTTTAGTAGAACAGCAATTGGAAAAAAATTAATTTTTTGTTGTCAATTTTTCACATTGTCATTTCAATTCAGTAAAAGGACAAAAGTTTAGCAAAGGAATGAGAGAAACTTTCTAAGAATGACCGTGACCTTCCACTTACATCACCAGCCATAAAAGCTTATTTAACTCTCATCCCACTCCAATTTGAAAGTTAAAAAAAAGAGCAGTGATTGAAGATTTTTTCAATTTTCTAAGGGCCATGCACAAAAAAGAAAAGGTTTCCACAGCAATGTCATTATAAACAGGCTGGTGTCCCCAGAATCATCAAATGTGTATGAAACAAAGGCCTTGTTGCTCTGTTGACAAAGATGTTAGCCTATGTTTGACATACTGTTTATATTGATTCTTTTCTTTTTATCTTCCAATTTTTTTGTTGTTCTATAGAAGCGCAGCTCAAGGTCTGTTGATTTTGTCACACTCTATATGACAAGTTTACTGTCATTAAAGAGGTGAAATATTTATCAAAGAGGTGAAATATTTATCCCAAGTAACATTATACAATAGAGTTGGATTACAATGGAATGGAGTGAACTTTACCTAGAACAGCTGCCTTGGAAATACATATGATTACAGAAGTAGAAGGAAGTCCTACTAAGAATAGCAAACCCATGCCTGTAAGCCTAGCACTGGACAGGCTAAAGCAAAGGGATTGTGAGCTTCAGGACAATCCAGGCTTCATAGCCTGGTTTAAAAAAAAAGAAAAGAAAAGGAAGAAAGAGAGAAAGAAAGAAAGAAAGAAAGAAAGAAAGAAAGAAAGAAAGAAAGAATAAACTAATAAATCATTCCTCACAGTAATTTTCATACATATACCTAAAAGTTATACTGTGACAGAATTCAGTTATGAAACACCCAAATGACACTTGCAGATGGTGAGAGACAGCTCCCAACTGGTACAGTGTGGTTAAGATTCCTGGCAGATGCCTACCATTCAGGCGTTCAAAACATCTACAGCCTTGGAAAGCAGAACTTGGGCAGCTTCTCAGGACTTCAAAGAATAAACCAACAGGACCCCTGAGCACATAAGCTTGGCTTTCCATCAAAAAGTCTGCCTTAAGATTTGTGTCTGAATATTCACCATATCAATAAGATTTAATAAAGTTCTTTCCAATAGTTCTTTTCCAATTGGATCTCACAAATATCTTTCATAAACTACCTCTGTCTCTGGTGCAGACTTAGCAGCACCCCAGATATATGAATAGTAGTCCTGAAAGATTTTCTTCTAAGCTAAAACTGCAAATCAAATTTCCACCCTCTGAGATAGCAATGGGAAATCTATTTACTGGAGCCAGATCTTCCAATAAACCATCTTCAATTAAAAAAAAAACTGTTATTAAAAACTATTTAAAGATATTTTAAGACATTAAAATAAAAGGAAGAGAACGGTTCTAATTTTATATGCATCAATGGTGGCTTGCCCATATACAAAACCAAGAGCTGTTGGCACCAAAACTGTGACTTAGAAAACATCCTTACTGGTATCAAATCATTGTCACAAGGATGCTAAAGTACCCCTCAAGGCACATTTGATTAATGCATTAGTAATATGTGGGTTGCTTAGCTCTCACATCATGTAACTACTCATTTAGTGAACAGAACTGTAGAATCAAAGCCTGGCAAAATTGTACACCTGACTCCAATATATGTATAAAGTCAAAAACATGATCTTCTGAGTCCAGAAGTATGAGATTTGCATGGCTAGCAAACTGAAAACAACAAACAAATAAATAAAAACATCAAATAAACAGAATCATAGAATTTTAATGCTGGAAGGAACTATTTCATCTAACCTCATTTTACACATAAAACAATATGTATCAAGTCAAAATTATAAGAATAATTCAATTTAATAACATTTATTCATATACTTGGGCTTCTAAGATACTTGCCACTATAAATAAAAATCTACTTCAAAAGTCATAGAAACTTCTATTCTGTTCAAGAATGGAGTTATAAAAGGACAATTCTGAGCATTTGTGAAAAAATTCCAAGAAAACAAAACAAGAGTTCAAAAACGTGATATTATCTTTGGAATGTGTTTTGGTGCACCTCCCAGGCATACCTAATAGAAATGAGTTTACTTCAGATTATTTGTTATTTATTTATATGCTTCTATTAAAAAACAAAAACAAAAAACATGTTTTTCCATGTGCAGCCTGTCCACCATGTGTGGCCTGTTCTTGCGATTGTACACACGTGACTCCTCTTACTACTCAGAATATAAAATATCTGATACTCTGACTCTTGCTTGAGGCTTAAATCTGCCTCATTTATCAGTTCCATTGTCCCAGGTCCCACAGCTCTAGAGTGGTAAACAGCATCCTTTGTTTACATCTTTTATTGGAAAATTACTTGGAAGCCTTTTGATGCTTCCACTGCTGAACTCAAATACTATTAACACAGGCAGAGCGACGTGATGGCTAAAATTAATCAGACTCTATCATCTTGAAGGGAAAAGGTTTTACCTAAACTGTCTTTCACATCTCCATAAATAGCAGGTTACCCACAACAGTAGGTGGTTTGATATCATTCTGAATGTGTGCATTGGTTGGATGGATGACTCTTCTGAGAAATCCATGTGACAAAGGAGACCTTGGAAGTAATCTGATACCACCTCAATTTACAGTGTTTTCCTTGGTATGGAGTTTTATTTATCGTCACTTGGAGTCACAACAGCTTGTCACCACAGGGTTTTTACCTGGCTCTCACTAGAATAGGTACCACCCTTACAGTTTTCTATTCTGAATGCCCTAAAAAAAAACACAGCACGGCTGTGAAGAACCTGCCATTGGCCAAGAAATTTCTATCCTGAGTAACCATTTACACACCCCTCCTTCCCTTTCCTCTGTAATTTTGACTTATCTTACCACAAAATCACACAGTCATGGAAACAAAATGCTACTGTGTGGAATTCAAACAACCTGAAGACCTGCTCCATGCTCTTGTTTCTGGTTTTCTCTTAGTTTTCTCAACTCATATGAAGCTATAGAAGGTTAAATGTCTTACCATCCAGGTGGTCCACATAACAATACACATCATAGGTTTCATGGGGTGAGCGGAATCCATAGGTCCTGACCCCTTCCTTCCCATTCATGTCTCCATAACAGCCTTCTCTAGGAGTCCTTATGGGATATCTGAGGGAGCAAAGGAGAAGTGAGTGGCACTGTCACTGGCAAATTAATACTTAAAAGCTTTGGGACCCAGGCCTCTTACCTAACAGTTTGATCAGACAGCCATCCTGCATCACACTGTTCAAATCCATCTTCATAGGCAGCAAAGAGCTGCTCTGGTGTTGCTATGACAGCCCCAACATCCAGACAAGTCTGCTGAGCAGTTGCAAAGTTCAAAGTATATCTACTGGTCCCTGCCCTGTAGTGAAACACGACTCCTGCAAAGACAACAGACCTCAGACTGTTTCAATGCTCAAATCCCCCACTGTGTTGTGCAAATTTTCAGAATGAAATAATATGCCAATTAATATTATCATAGTTACTTATTTTTACTAAGAAAAACTCTTGTAGACTAATAGTACTTAAAAATGCCACTTATCTAGGGCTCCTGCTCCTCATGCTACACCCTTGAATCATGCAGCATTATGACATTCACTTTCACAAATAGTGTGACAAGGGCGGAACAGAACACTAGGCTCTATGCATGACAATGCCTATTTCAGACATCACTCTGGTCCTTACTTATAAACCGGCCCAACTATCTGAATCTTAATCTCCTGTCTTATCCAGTAGATCTAATATTTATTTGCAGGTTGGGTAGATTGCAATTCCCTGTACAAATATGCACCACATCCACTGCCTGGCTAGTGGATCTAGCATGTGCTATGATCAGTCATAGCTATGACTGATACAAATACACAATTTTCATGCCAACAGAGGCCCGGAAATAAAGTTCTCCATGATCCCCAAGTACAAAGCAGGAATACTTGCCTCAGGTTCTGCTTTGTATTTGTATTACTATGGAAGTGGTTAGAGACTGTGCTCTAGGGCTCAAGAGTACATCAAGGACCTGAAGAAAACAGCTAAGAAATAGAATTTATTGGTCCTTTCTTCCCACTTCCACATCTATTCATTTTTACCTAGAGGAAATATGATGCATGAAAGTGAATCCTGACATGTCAGGGAAGTCACCAGAAAACACAGATTGGGGCAACCAGATTTTATAAGTTAAATTTTGTGAAGTCAGAGTATTCAAGATCACTTTTGTTACTTGAAATAAATTGTGGTTTCCAAGACAGTTCTCACTCTCCTCTGCCTCTCAGTCACGTCCTGGAGTTGACAGATCTGTCTTTACAGTCAGACTGGCTTTCAGACTGTCTCTCCATGTTATTCTTCATATTGTATCAAGACAAGCCAAAGGACTATGTAAGAACAAAATAGCCATCTTTCAGATAAGCCTGTTATCAGTGTCCATACAAAGGGACTGGCATGCAACTCATAGATGGACTTACTAGCAAGGGGCTTTTCTTTTCCTGTTTCTGATCTTTCATGTCTCAAAATGTCACCAAATGCCAATCTACCCTCATGTCGTCTCTCTAAAACTCTCTGGAAGTTCATACATACCATGTATCTAGTAAACATGAGAAATACCCTAAAATAAATTTCTAAGCTTGAAGTAAGAAACTGCATGGGTTTTAATTGGTTTAATAGTGGTTAAAGTTTCAAGCAATCCTGGGAATTATAAATCTTCCATATGTACTGAATGTTAGTACCAAGAAGGGAGAAGGCCAAAGACCTCCTGCCTAAGGCCTGGGACCATCAATTCATATGGAAAAGTCTGCAACTGTTGGAATAACCTGAAGACAGCATGGGGCTAAGAAGATTAGGTGGAGAATATTCATTATTTCTGAGCAGCAAGAGGCAAATCCATTGCTAAGTCTTTAATGATGAAAAAAAATGTAAAAAACTGTGAAACTTTGAGAATTTTAGAGAGTGAATGCATGTGATATACAGCTATGCATATACATGTATACAAAGGGAAAGGTACCATCTTAGACAAACTAAAATAAATACTGAGAAATTTAGGGATAAGAAGGGCTCAGGAATTTAGTGACTACATGGACAATAGGAACTTAATAATAAGGGATGCTCAGTGGGTTTGTTTGTTGCACCTGAAATTCAAACCATTTCCTTTTGGCTAAACAAGAAAGAGTTTTTAATAAAACTCCTTTTATGTATTTCTAAAAGGTAAATATTTTATAGGAAAATTGAGAGTTGGAGGAAAATCTGTTCCAACATGTCTGGGTATTAGAGTTTTGCTTAATAACTTGCCAACACATTCTGCTTCCAAGAGCTGTGGCATTATGTGTGTGCCCAATTAAAGCAATTTCTCTCTGCTTTGTCTTCTAACTTAAGCTCAAGTGACATTTGAACCACCATTAAAGGGAGAATGA
The DNA here is from genome assembly GCA_004025045.1 of Sigmodon hispidus. NCBI lineage: Eukaryota > Metazoa > Chordata > Mammalia > Rodentia > Cricetidae > Sigmodon > Sigmodon hispidus. Next base: position 35,278 of record PVIH01004775.1, on the reverse strand, counting down.
AGGTAAAATGTGTCATTACAAACTTAATGGATAGTAACTAGTGTTAAAGTTACATTTTTTTACTCTGAACCAATTGAACCAATATTCAAAAATATTGATTGCCTTTGTAAGGCATTATGATTTAAATCATGACTAGTTTTTCAATGTAACTTTTAAATATTATTTCTTGAAATTAAACTCCAAGGCTTTTTTGCATGTATTTAAGTATAACTGTCTGTGCAGGCATGGAGGCATAGGTAAACTCATGCCCTACCACCCTATGAATTCCAGGAATCAAGCTGAGCTTATCAGCCTCAGCAACAAGTATCTCTCTGCTGAGCTAGCTTATCAGTGTTCATTAATAATCAAAGTAAGGAGGCTGGCATTATAGTTCAGTGATAGCTCACTTGCCTAGCACACACAAGACCTTGGCCTTGACCCTAACGCTAACCCCCAAAAATCACACTAAGAGAATTAAGACAAAAAAGGAAAAAGTTTTATTTCTATGTATGTATATACATATGTGGTACTTGGAATGAGAATGTCCCCTAGAGGTTCTTATGTTTGAATCCTTGGTGCCCACTTTGAAACTGTTTGAGAAGGACTAGGAGGTATGTCATGGGGCTGGGCTTGAACTTTGAAAAGCCCACACCACTTTCAGTTAGCTCTCTACCTCCTCCTTACAGATAATCCCAGCTATGATTCCAGTACCATGCCTGCTGGCCTGTTGCTATGTGATCTTTGTCATGGTTGTCAGAACCCTTTGTAACTATGAGTCCTAAGTTAAACATTTTCTTTTATAAGTTGCCTTCGTCAAAGTGTTTTGTCACAGCAATAGAAATGCAACTAAGACAACATATATACAACTTCAAAATTAAAATGTAGAATAGCCTCTATAGTATCTGATACAGTCACTGATAGGTCTCATCACTAAAATAATGATTTAAGATCTATATACTATGTATCTTGAGATTTGGTTTTCATCATTTCCAGTGTATTGGACATTGCTAGATTCAATCAGTAAAGCTACTTCACAAAAGTTACCTGTTCTCAACGAGTAAGTTCTGTTTCAGTGAAAAACAAAGATTCTTGGATTGATTTGTTCCCCACTTGTTCATATTCTGAACAAGAGATATCCTTGAGTACCGGCCCACACTTCTTTCCTGGGAATCATGCTACAAATTTTCTTACAAATCTTAAAGCCTTACCATTCACAGCCAGTGACATGGTATCCTGGGTGTCTTCAATCCCATACATGACATCACAGCGGTAGACACCTGCGTCACTAGCACGGAGTTTGACCATGGTGAGGGAGGCATCTCCCACATCCTCGGGATGTGTAAGCACTGACACTCGCCCTTTGTAGTCCTGACCAATCTTGATATTTCCATTTTGGGCCACCAGAACCGTCGTCTCCTTGATGTCTTTTCCATTTTTGTCCACTTCCATCTTAGACCATTTGATTCTGAGAAACTCACTTGTGTTGTGATTGGGTGGTAGGGTAGGCATCGTGGAAAAATGACAAGGTAGATTCACTTTTCCAGACAGAGAGCCTTTGACAGGTGGGCTGTTTTCCATTTTCACTAAAGGAAAGACAAGATACCAGATGAATATTCCTAAAAATCGAGAATTGAGTCTATTGAATGTATGAATGGACAAGCAACAGTTAGTAAGATTTTATTACATCTTGAGTGTGTGGAAAACTGAGAATGGTTTATATTAAAAAAAAAAAAAGCATGGAACTTCAATAATTCCTTATAACAATGACGGGGACTACTGGTGTTCGTCTTTGTACACTGAGATACAAAGCTCAATTGACAGCACTTGTCAGTTGGTTTTAACACAGGGAAAAAGGAAGAGTGAGGCCAGAACAAGCAAAACACTAAGGTCAGAAGAGAACAGGGCTGACTAGAATCAGTACCACAGACTTAAAGACCAGACCAAGCTGGGGGTGGCTGCTTGTGCCTATAATCCTAGTACTCATGAGAATGAGACAGGAGCATTGCTCTAAATTCCAGTCTAGCTCAGACCATAATGAAGAAAACCAATCCTCCCTCTCTCACTCCCCGTACACCCCAAAAAAGCTAGACTAGTGTTAAGAAAAACAACTGAAAGAGAAAAACGCCTTTATAGATCAGAGGGGAAAAAATCATTTAAGATAATTGCCATATATATTAATTCAGGAAAATATGATAAAAAAAATAACATTTGAAGACAAAGTCAGAATTTTAAACAGTACTTGAGAAGACTAGAGAAACAGCCAGGTTCATATTTTAAGAGCCCTCTCTAGTGCAGCAATTGAGGCAGGCGAATTTCCAAGGCCAGCCTGAACTTGTTACACTAACAGGTCATAGATGAGAATCATTTAAGGTAACTACCACATTACCTTAGAAAAAACAAAAATAAAATTGGAAGAAGAATTTCAAACAGTACTTCATGAGACTGCTGAGGGCAAGTCTGGTGTTTGCAGAACCCTCTTTGGGTCTAGTTTCAACCAAAGGCTCCATAACAATGACACCTCCAGCTGCAATCAGTTTGCAGAGAAACCTTTCCTTTCATTATCCCTGGGCCAGAAAGCCAGCTTCTGGTCCCCAGCCCTCCTAACATACTTACTTCTGTTTAAGCTCTTAAACATTTAATGACAAAGGGTACACTGGTTACAATTTAACACCACTGCATGCAAAAGAAAACACCCTTTCACCCTTCCAGGAACCCATCCCCCTCTCCCCAGCCCTCCTTCCCCTTCCCAGCAAGACTAGACCAGGTGTTAGAAAGGATAAAAGTTACTGTGCTCATACAAACAATGCTCCCTTTGTAAAATGATACCCAAAAGTAAAGAGCTGCCTCCAAACAAAGTGACAATGTGATTTTTAAATACTAAAAATAATGTTTTGGGGGTTTTGTTTGTTTGTTTTTAATATCATGCTAGTTAGTGATCAGAGAAATATGTGTGCCCATGTAGACAAGCATCAGCAATGATACAGCTCACTGAACCCTTATGAGTCAGTTGGGTCATTTTCAAAATTACAAGAAGATATTATTCCCCTTAAGGGAAAAAAAATGAAAGAAAGAAAAAAATTCTATTGCCAAAACCAATCATTCAGCTTGAAAGATGACGGACCTAAAGTGGGCACAGTGACCGTGCTGGCAGTCCCAGGAGTCAAGGCACTGGGGTAGGGGACTCTCCATTAGCTAGAGATTAGCCTATGCTACAAGGAAAATGCCAGGCTTAGGGATGCAGCACAAGGATGTCCTGTCTCTTCCTCCCCAAAATATGGCTAATACAGTACTATGTCTGATGTATTTATGATAGAATCACTCATTTATTCAAAAGATACAATGATTGTTACTTTCAGGACTAGTTCATCATTCTATTCATAGTTTCTTCACAGGATACTTAAAAAATTAATTAAAAATGAAGTGAGCAATGGCTACACTAAGTTACTCTTTAAAATACTACTTAGATTTTTTTAAAATGTAATACCAAGGCATTTTTCATAGCTTAGAAAAATAAGACCTCTAACTTACAGTTCACTCTTTGAAATGAACCTGATTTCTAGGTGAAGATGCCCCTGGAGAGGAAGGGCAAGCCCCCAGCTGGCTGCCGATACACCTGAGCCAGAGCACGTATCACATTATATCTAACCAAACAATTTTACTGGCATTTATTAACTTCCTCCCCTGGCCCGAATTTCATTCACACAGACAGCCTTCACTGTCTCACTCTCTAGACACTGCTTTTGTCACTGCCAGAGCTGAAACCTTTTTAGTAGTTTGATGATCTCTTTCAGGCATCCATAAAGTCTGCAGAAGATATGTTAAAAGTGACCCCTGCTGGTTCACATTTCTTCAATTTAGAATCAACTAAAGGGATGCAAACATTGCCCATTTTATTTGTTTATTTATGTATCTATCAAGGAGCAGAGATTCTAAGACTTGTGAATTCTGTGTTTAAAAATCTAATTTACACTTACTGTATGTTCTAGAAGTTCACATTTTCCATGCTAGAGAATCACTTAACACAAATAAAATATAGTAACATTACCACAAAATGGGGTTTGTTTTAGTAGAAAAAGAAACAATTTCATAATAGTGTGGGATAGATGATCCCTTAATTCCTTAATATCTATGTCTAAATTACAACTTTTTCACAATTATAAAATCATAGAAGATGACTTAGGATTCAGCTAACCTTATGAAGTAAAGAATTTCCTGAAATCAGGAACATGGCTTCGCAGCTACTGCTGTAATGGAGGGCATACTGGGACAAAAGATAATGTGCCAAAGGCTATGAATGTACTGTTCTGGCTATTCATAAACACACAGATATTAACATATTTGTTTTAAAATGGATATAAGCTTACATAGACTCTAATATTCAGAAGGTTACCCAAATATGTGGTCAAATATGTTACCCAAAAAAATGGTCAAAACTTTTGAGTATTAAGACTTGTGTCTTACTTCACTGGGTCACAAGAACCAAGTTAATTACATATAAATATTTTAAGAGTTAATTTAGTAGTCTGAAGCATAATGTAGATAAAGTATGCACATTTAAAAGACAATCTGCTACCTTCAGGAACTTGTCTGAATCTAGCAAACCATATCCTGACAAAACTAATGTTTACTGCTCTCACAGATGGTTTGTGGTCTACATGAACATAATAAGGGAGAAAGCACTATTTGATGAATGATCCATTAATCCTCATCCTGTGCATAGACTCTACACAGTTAGAATGGAGTGAATTCCACCTGTACAAGGAGAAAAGGGGGCACTAGACAAATATCAGATTGAGAATACTGGGATTTATTGTTCTTGTTCAACTGTATGTTACTTTGTATTACGAGAGGAATATTAAAATAAGTGGATATGTTATCAGTAACTAAGATGATTTCCAATGCAATAGGCATCGTTAAAGTAAAGTGCTAAAGCCACCAAATCAGTATGACATGGTATTCTTGCACAGGAGTGACTGATCTTAGAATCGTGGGACCAAACAGAGCAGGCAACAGAAAGTCCTGTGTCCACTCAGCAAGTTACTGCCTATCCCACTACAAACTGGGGATATGTGTTTTATTTGGATATTAAACTCTTATACTTTTTGCTTCTGCCTCTCATAGGAAAGAACTAAATATATTCCAAGTTAGCTAAACATTAATTACATATGTTATAAAGATTGAGCCTCAAATGTAGTAACTGCATGATGTTATAGTAATTGCATGATATTGTTAGCTATTAATGTTTTCTAATTTTATGAAGGAAATACCCCATATGCTATTTTGTCTCATTATGTACATCTCTATCAAATGAGGGATGTCTTGTGCCTGTTACTGTGCTTCCTCCTCTTCTGTTATTAGCCACCCAAACTTTTCTGGACCCTTTATACACCCCCTGTCCTCACTGGGCACTGTTATTCTTTCCTCTTTGGTCTCTATCTAATTTTTGAAAACTTCTAAGAAGATGATTTGGGGTTGTTAACACATAGTGAACCCTAGACTCCCTATCCTCATGGCTAACACATGAAGTATATTATGAATTTCATGTCCAGGCAGCCAAAATAATCATTCACATTAATTCCTTGCCACCACTCCTGTTCTCCTATAATCAAATCCTTCGAGAACAACAAAGGCTTAAAGGATTTAACGTTATATGGCCTCTGTAAACTGAAACTCTTCAGTGTGGGTTAGGGTACACAGGATAAAATTGTGTCTTCTAAAGAACCTATAGTGCCCTAGATAGATGAGAATTATAACACAATGGTGAGGACGATGCTTCATGACTTGCCTTCTTCATTCCCTCCCTCTGATGCTTACTGGATGTGGGAAGCAATTGTTCTTCTTGGCACTTCAGTTTCCTCTTTATAGCACATGGGTAATGGATGTTTTGGTTAACCAATGTTAAGCACTTAAAATAGCTCCCAGCTCCCAGTGAATCCTGTCTACGTGACAATGGCTGCTTCTATTTATGTAAGCTGATCTCTGCTTACCTCTCTACATATAGCTCCTATTTTCCTTTTGATTACTACTGTCCAACAAGAGTAATTTTCCGGTTACTCTCACACAAGTTTATCTTTTTAACTTAAGGGCAGATCTTAGCGGGCTGCCAACTCTTCATTCTTATTCTAGCTTACATGTTACTTTCTCAAATGGACCTGACCTACTTCGCTCAACCGAAGCTGTTCTTGAGGATGTCCTCCTGCTTTATTTTCATCACCAGGAAATATCTAAGATGGTTATTTGTTTGTTTATTTCCAGTTAATATAAATTTTAAGTTTAATAAAAACAAAAAACAACAATATTCACTGCTTTATCCCTGGACACCAATAATGACACTTGATAAAAGAATTGTCAGAAGGTGTAAGAACTGATTGGTAAATGGATGGATGGATGAATGATGAATGGATAGGTGAGTATGGGTAGACAGGTGGATGGATAAATAAGTGAGCAGATGGAGAGATGAATAAACCTTTAGTCCTGAAGAATGAATCAGAATATAACTAAAGAGAACCACAGAGGAAGTGTCAAGCAAAAGGAATCACATATGGGAAGGAAGAAAGACAAGTTTGTAGATGGGCAAACCATTTGAGAAAGTCTGGAGCATGGGTGTGCTGTAGAGGTAGGAGCCAGAGTGTACCCAGAGCCAAAGCACATCAGTCAGTAAGACTGACATAGGACCTCACATTCTCCATTGGGACTATACTGAAAAGCTAAAACTACAGAAAGCCAGGACATGTGCACTATTTGCCACTTACCTTTTCACAAACAAAGGCAAAGGCTTGGTTACAAATACTGCTAACAACATTTTTAATTTTCCTAACTTAATATTCCAGATTCCAAGATTTAATATTTTTTGGTACAAGGAAGTCTTTAAGAAGTAGTACAGAAGAAATTAGAATGTTAAGTGTTCTCGGTGCTCAAAAAGAGCCTTTTACACAGTTCAACTTGGGGTCCAGACATGGTAACACATACTAGGCACCTAGCATGTGTGAAGCTCAGGTTTGAGGCTAGCTAGACTACATAAGAAAATACTCTCTCAACAAAACAAAAGAACAACAACAGCAACAAACAAAACCTCAAGTGATCTATGAAATTACTGAAAGTTTCACTCAAAACAATTTTTTTTTTTATTTTGGTCTCTTTGACTTATTGAAATACACTACACTCAGTAATACTTTAAGTAAAAATCATAAGCAATGTATATATATACATATATATATATTAAAAAATGGTTCTTCATTGTAGAGATTTCACATTAGAATTCCATTCTCCAGTGTTTTTCACATATTAATAAAGTGTTACTCTACTTACCTTTATGTAGTGCCTGGGTTACAAATAAGGTTGAGCACATCCATAAGATGCTTTTTATATTTATCAACATCTTGTTCTAGAAATAAAGAAAAAACAAAGTATACCACAAGTACTTATGGTAGTAACAGGCCATAAATCACATTAATGAGGTTCTGGGTACAATAAAGGAGGCAGTTCTCTGTAGACTGTAAGAACAGCAGGGCTCGTAATAGAAGATATCACAAAACTGGAGTTATTTGAATCACACTTGAGACAACAGCTACCAAAGTAACTCTGAGTCTCAGTTTGTGGAATTTAAAACACTGGGCTTGCACATGAGGGCCACAGCTGGGGAGGAAGAACATGAGAGATAACAACCTGTGTAAATAAGGTGAAGAGCACACACAAAGCAAATAAAGTACCTTTGGAATCTAATTTGAGCAAGGAAAGTGAACTCGGACAGAATGAGAAAATGATGAAGATGATGCAAAGAGAAGCTGAAAGCATAAACTTCACCTCGAGTTTGCCGAGAGAAGGAACGGACTGGCGGCTCTGGCAGATGTAGAACAAGGCCACCGGGAGGCTTTTGTTGTAGTCCAAGCACAAATACCATGGACTGTCTAGCTGGCTGAACAAACAAAATAAATGTATCCAAAGAGCTGCTAATAACAAAAGTGACCAGTTTTAAAGCACTTTCAACAGCTTTTTAAAGTCTCAAGAGTAAACAATGAAAGAAGATATTCTTCATGGAAAGTCAAGAAACACTGACCTTTGCTTAGCTAATAATTTACTGTGTGCTTTGGGAAAGACATTAACAATCTGAGTCACAAAATGGGGCCTTCCGAGTTTATAGAAACCATCCTAGTAAGGATAAGCACCAGGGCTGAGGGTTGTTAGTATTACCATTTAAATATTTATCAAAAAACCCTATTTTGAGGATTTTGGCCTAAAGTTGCCTTTGCTGTAGTTGGAGAAACTTACTCAGATGATGTCTAGTGGGAGTTCTCAGGTCATCAATGTTGTGTTCTCAAAGGGTATGTGGGCTGTGGACTTCCTCTCTGCTTTCCCCATGACTTCTCAAGAGAAGCTCATTCCACAACAAGCACCCAGGCATGATACAGCTACCTGGCCTCAGGCCATCAAACAAGGCCAATCAATCATGCACTTCATCTTCCAAAACTATAGAGCAAGAGAAACCTCTTTCTATATATAAGTTAATTGTCTAGGCTTTTTTTGTTATAGTCTTGGATGCAGACACACAAGCATATTCAAGAACATTTTTGTTACTTGCAGCCAAAGATATTTCACTGACTCATATGGAAGTCGGTACCCTATTGAAATACTGTTCCCTTCCTTTGAAAACAAATTCTGCATTACCTAGGAAACCTGGATTGTAATAAGTAAATGATGAAAGAATGTAAGTCCAGTTTGTGTTCAAAAAGTATTCTAATGCTCTGTAACAGCTATTTGCTTTTCTTTAATAATATTCTGCATTTGGTCTCCCTTATAAATCTCAAAATACATGCTTCAACTAAACTAAAACAAAACTGTAAAATGCTTAGCTTATGGTTTTATGGCTTTACCTGTGTCTCGATGTCCTGACACTGTTTTAGAAATAATAAATACTAATTTCATAGGCAAGATGAGTGTTTATGTCATAAAATAATATTAAATATATGCAATCCATAAACATTGACTCAACCCAGACAAAAATCTTTCTTTTAATCATACTACTAAATAATACTTTTTGTTTCTTTAGAGAAAAATTAGTCTATTTTAGTTTGTTCCTTTTTTTTTCAGGAAACCTTTATAAAGTATTTTTTAATGTTAGAGCTCCACTGTTAAATAATCTTAAATTCAAATAACACATTTTCTACTTAAATTCTTGAATTATAAGTAAATATATATGCCTCTCTAAAATTTCTCTAGTTATTTAAGGATGAAAATTAATATGTATTATAGAAATTGTTGAAAATATTGCACATGACATTTGGTCATTCACATCTATTATAGTCAGTACATAGTGACTACTATGAAAATTAGTAACTCAGGCTTCCTAGAGAAGACCTAGCTCTTGCTTCAGGTCACTAATAACAACAGAATTTGAAGCCCTAAGTCATACTTTAGGTTACCGCTATAAGAGCAGTATGTAAGTTTATGTTTATGATAAACTTCCATCACTAAGCAATGGTTTTATTTTTTTAATTTATTTTTATTTTATGTGAATTGGTGTTGTGCCTGCATGTATAACTGTGTAAAGGTGTCAGATCTTGGAATTACAGACAGTTGTTAGCTGCCATGTGGATGCTAGGAATTGAATTCAGGTCCTCCGGAAGAACAATCGGTACTCTTAACTGCTGAGCCATCTCTCCAGCCCAAGCAATGGTTTTAAATTGTTACTTCAAAATACATTTTATGGGCCAGAGAGGTGGCTCAGTGGCTAGACACCTGAAGTGACACCTGATGACCTGAAGTTGGTTTCCAGGAATGACTTGGAAGGAAAGAACTCACTCTCAAATTGTCCTCTGAATTCTACACATTCACTGGAGAACATTTGCATACACCTATAAACAATACATAAATATAAACAATACATATAAAATATGGCTTATATTCACCATTAAACAGTAGGCTTCTAGAAGGCAGAGCTACTTACAAATTTCCACAACACTGTACAATTCTAGATTCAATATCCCTTGGCATAGGTTAATAGACTAAATCTATAATCAATACTTCCACTTTGAAATAGCAATAATTCCTTATGAATGTGAGTACATATGTAGATAATTGAGATTTGAAACATATATCAAACTGTCTGGTTGAATATTAATATTTCCTAATAACAATACTGGACACATTAATATTCAGATAGTCCAATCCTATAAAATCAAAGGAAAATGGCATGAGCCTGATTTGAAATATATCTTCTGCATTCTTATTTCCTGCACATGGCAAATGCTAAAAAACCTAACTCTTTACATACCATCCTTGTTACAAACACATCTTTACTTTTTCTAAATTAAAGAGAAAAATGTGTCTTCATTTCTACCTTCCAAGAGACTACTATTAAGCCTAAACTTAAAGAATAAAATCAGTGCATTAAAAACATGGATGAGGGGGCTGGAGAGATGGCTCAGTGGTTAAGAGCACCGTCTGCTCTTCCAGAGGACCCGGGTTCGATTCCCAGCACCCACATGGCAGCTAACAACTGTCTGTAGTTCCAGTTCCAGGCAAACACCAAGGCAAATAAATAAATAAATAAATAAATAAATAAATTTTTAAAAAAACATGGATGAAATATGTTTGAGATACACTGGTATAAGTTACAAAAATGTGCTTGAGTAAATTGCTCCAGTGTAAATACATGAGCTCTCACATTAAATACCAGATCTTCAACTTCTTTAGAAAATGACCCAGAATATCCAGGGATAGGTCTGTATTCTGACTGTCCAGTCACCAGCAGTAACCACACAACAGCCTCCCAAACTTAGGATTTTGTGCTGAAGGCCAGGGGTGTTCCAGCTAGCCTCTTCTCTATCTCCACTCATGCCTACCCCTGTCAGCACATTTGCTACACTCAAATTGAAGGATAGTCAGTCTTAGCTTTCGTAGCCATGTCAGAGAGCTGTTTCTGATGTTGGGTGTCTCACATCTGTATTTTTATTGCCCCATCATCAGTAAATGTGAGCATACATTTCTTTTTCAGTTTTGTGAGACCTGCACCTGTGTCTTTCATTAATCTATACCACTTTTCTTCTGCATTGGAGCCTATTCAATGAGAAAATTGACTCTGTGTTTCTAGTATGCTTCCAAGTCCCATTTCTATTTTTCTGCTCCAGAATGTCTGTCTTGTAAGTGTGGTCTGCCAGTGATAGCAAATCTCTGTACATGGAAAGGCTGAGGAGATAAGCGAGCCAGGGGTCTCTATATTTAGCCATATACTTCAGTAAAGTCAAAAATAGGAAGAAGTCATCGAACAATCAAGGTCCAGCTGACTGCAACTGTTTAGTTGCCTGGGAAACAAAAGACAAGGTCAATAGAACTTCTATCCCTCTGAAATGTCTGCAGGGAAGAGGGGCACCTCACACCAGGGATAGATAGCTAGGGTTCTATTAACCAGTTATTTAGTACTCTCCCTCATTGTTAGTGAAGCCTGAAGGAGTGAGGGAACCTACAGACAAAGACACAGTGGTTTTGTCTATCATCCTGCCAGTCAGTGGTTATGGACCACTAGTTGTATTTGACTCCTCAATTACAAATTAGATACGGTAAGCATTGCATGTTATTCTACAGTACTCAGGAAGAATTTACGAGAGATGCCTTGTGGTTTAAACTTCACAGTATTAACTGTACCACAGGAATTTGTCACATCCTATACCTAGATTCCTGAACCTAGACTCAGTTAAGCTTTCTAGGATGTCCTTTAGCACTCTCTTTTCTGCTGGGAACTCTTTCTTGTCCCATCTCTCCATCTCCTCTGTGCTCTGTTTGCACTGTAACACTACTTTACTTAAGGATTTGGGAATTATCTTCCTCTTTTAGCCAACACAGAAGTCTTAAGAGAAAACCTCTAATATTTTCTTCAATACCCATGATGTTCAGTAACTGTATGCCTTAAAATGATGACTATATACCTACTTTATGTCATTAACTACATTCTCTCTACACTTTCCCCTTTTACTCTCTTTGCTTAAATCACACATTTCCAATCAACAAATAGAATTTTCCATGGGTATAATACAAATGTTTACTCAGCAAGTTCCCTGAGATGAATCTTTAGGATGGTTCAAAGTTTCTACTGTTTAAAAGTTATGCTTCAACCTGGGTGTGGACACACACACACACACACACACACACACACACACACTCACAGTTCTTTAATCCCAGCACTTGGGAAGCAGAGGTAGGTGGATTTCTGTGAGTTCAAAGTCAGCCTGGTCTACACACCAAGTTCTAGGACAGCCAGGTCTGTTACAGAGACACCCTGTTTTGACAAACCAAAAAATATGCTTCAGTCTATAAGTAGTAGGGCACACCTATAATTCCAGCAGTGGGCAGGCTGAATGAAGCAGAAGGATTAAAAGGTAAAGGACAGAGAAATCTCAGCCTTGCCTTGCTCTGTATCCAGACTCTGCTCTACAACAACCCAGTCCATCAATAAAACACTGCAAGGAAAAATTCTTGTGCATCTGTCTTGGGTGGTATTTCTACTATTTATCTATATAATATCTAAAAGTAGAATTTCCAAGTGAAAGAATATGCATGCTTTTTATATATTTTGCTGGTAATTTAAAAAAATGTTTGCTGAATTGTTTTCTAAAAAAATTTACTTTATTGAAGTATAATAAGTTATAACTTTGGTTCTCAACCCAAACAACACACATTTTTGAAACTTTCTTTCTTGTCTGACTGATGAAAAAAATAATGCAGTGTGTATATATGCAATATATGTATGTATACCATGTGAATGCTTGTTGCTCATGGAGACCAAAAGAGGGTATCTGACACCCTGGAACTTGACTTACAGATATGGAACTGGGGACTGAACCAGGGTCCTCGGCAAGAACAAGTGCCCTTAAGCACTGAGCCATCTCTCCAGCCCCTTATGACTACTTTTTATAACTAGGAATGAAGCTGAACCATTTTCTCACAGGTTTCAAAACATATTTTTCTACAACACTACCAGTCTATAATTTTGCCCAGTTTTTCCTAGATTCAATAGTTGCATTAATAAGCATTAGTATCTCTCATGTATGTAGGTTTGCAAAATATTTGGCCTTTTAAATGTTACAAATGTATCCATTTAATAAATTATGACTGAAGGCCAAGAAGTTCGATTTAACCTCATTTCCCAACTAGAACTTCCAGCACAAACTTTCTGAATATCAAACCTAGTAGTCACTCCATTCTGTCTCAGGTCAGGTTGAAACAATAACTTAATGGTTAAAAAAAGAAGAAGACTGTAATGTATAACTTATTACTTATTGTTTACTATGAAATAATTAATTTCTTTTTAAAAATATTTAGTTTTAAAGTGTGCATACCTATGTTAGTGCAGACACCTTCAGAGGCCAGAGGTGTCAGATCTCTTTGCTTCTGGAGTTAAAAGTGATTGTGAGAAGCCTGAAATGACAACAAACTCCAGTCCTCTGCTAGAGAAGTGCACATTACCATACATATGTCACCACTGAGGGTTAATCTAGTGCTGAAAATATCTATAGTCTTGAAAGCAGTCAGTATGCTTACCTTTCTATATATAACAGATCTATCAAATGAGTTTAGGAAATGCAGTTAACAAGTACTTTTAACAAAGATTCTATGTACCAGTCACTAAAAGAAAACTATCTCGCCACATCCAGTTCTAAGAACTTTACATCAGATTTGATTTTGTGTCCTAGATGCATTTACAGATTTTCTTATCTACCAAGTCTAGATTATAAGAAGAAACTTACAAACCTTCACTGATCCAAATGGAACTTGGTCAAGACATGCCTTTACTCTCCCTTGCTCTGACCCAAAACGTATGCAAAAGGCAGCACATTTTTCCACACCAAGGCAAGCAACATGTAACAATGAGTGTTTGTCTGCTACTCACTGATTTCTCTGGGTGGGTGGGGGAAATTTTAAAAATCTACCTAGTATAGCCACTCATTCTTTGGCCACAAAGCTGCATAAAGTTCCTTTCTCAGAGCCATATCCCACCTGAAATGTAGTCTATGAATGTTTGTCCAAGAATAAAGTCAACACAAATGTTTAAACTCCAACAGGAAAAAGAAAGATTAGGTATATGACCGTGGAAGAGTCAGCTGGTCTTTGTGCTTTCAGGGGCTCCAGGATGCCCCGTTACTAACCAATCATTAACCTGAGTGTGCTGAATCATAGCCGTTTAAGGAGAGACAAAACAAAGGGTGCATCATTCACATTAGCCATATTCAGCTTTGAGTTAGCTTTTTATATCCTTTCCAAACAGAAAGTACCTCCAGTATAGATGGTGGCAGCTCAGAATAGCAGAGGGATTTCCTGGCAATTTGCAAAAGCAAAGAAAGGGGTGGGGGTGGGGGTCTGACACCCATAAACCAGACAGAACTCTTTTCAGACTTCCTTTTTTAAAAGAAAGAAATAAGACTTATAGAGAGGCTTAATGCTTTAAACCACCAAGAAAAATGAAACTTTGAACTCTTACATAAATTCTACGTGATGGTCTTGAATCCCTCTTTCCACCGCCCACAAGAAGATTAAGGACTGTGGACTTCCTGCTGGAGGAAGTAATTGCTCAATTGCTTCGGAATCCACTGGAACCCTTTGCAGCATTAGTGGGGACACGCAGATGCAATTTGTGAAGTATCCCTTTCTTACTTTGTGCTCAGAACTAATACTCGGATTCTTTGAGACCCTCCTCCTTGCTACATTGCTCTTACAATGGGAACCCACTCCACCTCAGAAAACTATCTGATGCATCCATTGTTGTTTTCCTATTCAATTAAAAATATTCCATTTTAGAATTTTATGTGAATATTTCCTGACTTTAGCACAATTGCCAAGGAACACTTAACACAATTTAGGCCATAGCTTTTGGAGAGAACCGAAATCGATAATGGACCAATTATAAATAGAATTTAAGGTGAAAGTGTAAACCATTAAAACCTAACTCTTTCGAATTAAATGCTGGAGAATTTAATGTGAAGATCATAGCCGCAAGGTCCAGTCCACATCGCCACACCCACTGCACCCCGTCTCCAGTCCCAGATCTTTTATCAGCCCTTAGGCCAACTTGTGGGAGACATCCCTGCCCACTCTAAGGGTTCTGGTTGATGCTCAGTTACAGAAGCATTAATTTTGTCGCTGGCTAAAAGCAGTCTTTAGGCAAATATGTATGTATTTAAAAACGAATGCATGGAGCAATCACAAACTTGTCTCATTTTTTGCGAAGAGCTGACTAAGAGTAAATCTTCATTTCTCCTTTTAAAGCAAAAAACCTTGAACCTTGCAGGAGAAAAAGAGTATTTTAAAGGCTTTTCATATGAGCGTTTAGTGCCATCTGAGTAGAGCTTGGGTCCCCTCCAGCAACAGCAAGTCTTAGGAACTCTAGGAGGCGCGCCAGCCAAGGCCCCACCCGGACCCAGTCCGGCCCCAGTTGGCTGCAGCCACTTTAGACCTAGGCTGAGCGGATCGCCCGAGCAGCTGTGCAGCTGTCTTGGAGCCCAGGAAGTCACACCCGTCTATCGCCCTGAGCTGCTGCTCCAGCCCACGTGGCGGATGGAGAACCCCTGCCGCTAAAGGGAGTGCCTAGCAGGGTTCCTCCCCAAAAGCAAGATGAGCTTGGGTGGGCGGGGCGGGACCACCTCTGCTTAAGTAGTTCCTTCCCAGGCAGATGCGCTTGTTATCTCCTTGAACATAATGGGCACGAAATAGAGACCAATATTTCGAAAAGAGTCCTTCAGGCTTCTGGCTATTTGCATTCATCGGCTTCATTGTCCTCATTCCTTCCCTGTCTTTCCCACTCTTTTCCTTTGCCGCTAGGCACCTTCTTCCAGTTTCCACGTGCAAAGCTTGTCCGGGTGTTGAGGAAGTTAAGTTGGATTAGGCGGCATTCTTTTGCAATAGCCTGGAACAGGGCCCTAGTTTTGTGTTCAAGGACCTTAGCTAAATTTGCCAAAGCAAGTACTTCTATTACTTTTCTTATAGATGAGCAAATTGCACGTCAAGAAACCTCAAACCTGGTTCAGTAGTCAGCCTTGTGTGCTAGTCCACCCAGCTGCAGGCACCGCCCAGAGTGCCCCGGGAAGCCAGGACAACTGAAGTAAACCAGCCTCTGCTCCTGGGACCGCCAAAATCACTTCTTCCCATCCCCTCCAAACCCCAAGATTCACGTCCCAGATTCTAAAGTGGAAAACTGACTATTAAAAGGGGGCCCGGAGGTCTTCTCTCTTTGAACTCAAGGATGTGAAAAGCGGTTTACTAACCGTTTTCTCTGCTTGTGCTGAATTCCTCCATCAGGGGGAGCTCACACCCACTATAAAACTCCCTATTCCTAGACATCTGGGTTCTGCTAGCCCGAAGCACCCAACTGAAAGCAGATCTTAAGGAGTGCACCACCCCCCTTGCTCCTCCCTCTGGGCCTGCCTCCTTGGACAGAGGAGGAAGGGATTTCACACTAGCCATTCATTTGTCAGCCATGGGGGAGGGGACGCAGAAGCAGAGAGGAGGTAGAGAGGGGCGAGAGAAGGCAGAGAAGATGGAGACAGAGAAGTAGACACAAAGATGAGGGGACACAGATAGCGAGCCTCCACTGCCGCTGTACTCCAGGCGGTACAGCCTGCTGGGGGTGGGGGTGGATTTCTTCCCCTTTCCGCAGGATCCCAAGAACACGCAGGACATGCGGAGGCGTACGTAGTTGGATCCCAGAGTAAATAGTTTAGGCTATGACATTATTTTCTTACCCCTATTTCTTCTGTCTAACCCCCTGAACGCTCTACGCCCACTGACATAGAGAACAAGCCGGGACAGCCGGGATGTCCTGGGTCTGCAAGCCCGGGAGAAGTCTCTGCAATGCCCACGCCTACTGAGGGCAACGGGACTCTCTCATCCAAAGAGTCCCCGGGGACTCCCGGCACGCGCTCTCGGTCCGCAGCCACTCTACCAGCTGGTAAAGTTGCTCAACTGAAGTGGAGAAATGAGAGCGGGCAAAGATGTAGAAAGGAACAGAGGACTTCTGTAATCCTGGAGAGAAGACTGGACCACTTGGTCCCTAACTCCGGTCCCCGTGCCACCTTTGTCTGGAGAGCACTCTGGGTCCTAGTTTGCTGCTAAAGATGAGGGCGACAAGTCCCCATTTTGCTTTCCAGGGCGAGGGCGAAAAATTCTGCTCATCTTTCTGGTTCGGGGGAAGCTTTCCCGCCCAGGAGCCTCCCAGACCTCTACGGTGTTCCAACAACCCCACCCCCAACCACTGCTCCTTCCCGGCTGGCTCCGGCGCACCACGCGCAGGACAAAAGAAGGCAGGGGCAACGTGAGGGAGCTTTGACAGCCCCCAAGTCATCAAAGAAACGCAACCCCAGTATCCTGCCCAGCCCCTGCCAGGAAGCTTTCCATATTGCCCGTGCGGGGGGCTGGGTGGGGGTGGGGGTCATGCCCGCGCAGGTCCGAGGTGGCTAGATTACCTCGGTACCTCGTCCGGAGCTGCCCAGGGGTGGCTTTCCAGGAACCGGAGACTGACCACACACCAGGAGCCAGGAAACCAGGTGGTCTGCCCTAAGGTGTTTTCAAGGACCTGTATTTGGTCAAGTTTGGGGAGTCTCCATTCAAACTTTAGCCTCAATCAGTTTAAAGACAACAAAAATTCAAGGTGTGAGGAGTCCCTCCTATTCTTCCAACTCACGATATTATGACTTTTCTAGGATTTCTCTACAAAATCCCGTCCCATTATTCCGTTCGTCCTTTTCCTCTACCCCACCCCGGGCTTCTTTGTCTAGATCTTTTTCAGCACCAAGGTCTGTGTGAATTCCTCTTTAACAAGCCTCTTCAAAGTTACCTGCATGTTTTAAAGTGCGCACATTTTTCTTAACTTCGCCTTACAGCTAGTCCTCTTGGCTTTAATTAAAGCCCTCTTCCAATTGCAGTGTACCTCTCCCCCCACCCCCCACTAAGCTGGGTGGTTTTCTTTTCCCAACAAGTTTTACCCCCTTTCTTTTAAATGGGGAACAAAAGAAACGTGATTACCTTGAAAGGCGGCTTGCTGCAGTTTGGGTAAAAAATTCACTGCTGGACTGTGAGGATGGGCTCCGCTTTGCCCTGGCAGATCATATAGGAAGCGCGGTGGCCTGGGGAAGGATGTGGCGAGTGCTGGACGGAGCTGGAGGTGAGGGAGGATGCGCTGCTCGCGGCAGATCCCGATCCCAGCTCCTGTCCAAGGCACCTAATGCTTGCGGCTGCTGAGCCCGCGCGCCTGGAGTTCTTCCCCCAGAAAGGCTCGGGACAGCTCGCCTGCAAGTTCAAATGCGGGTTGTGACACCCGTCGTCATTATATCACTGTACCGTCAGCGCCGAGGAGGAGACTCGGATAGAAGGAGGAGGGAGAGGAGGAGGGTTCATTCACAGGCTCCAGAAGCGCTCGGCAGCTTCAGCCACTCCAAAGAGCCCAGGCTTGGAAACTGGCAGAGAGGGGCGGAAAGGAGCTCCCAGCGCCCGCCGAGGGGACCGCCTGCCTCCCCCGCCAGGCACTCCCACCTCTCAGCGGTTCTTCCTGACAAGAAGTACCAATCGGCTGGGGGGAAAGCCTGGCTCCTCATTCAGCGACGTTGCACCATCTCGCTGTGCGCTCTCAAACAACTGCCTTCCCACCGTCCCCACCCCCACCACCCCCTTCCCCGCCCTGTGCGGCCACTTCTGAATTAGGGGAAAGGAGTCCTCAGGCTCTGCTGGGGCCAGCAAGCACGGAGCAATTAAGTATGGTCAGTTCTTTGGGGTGGACGAGACTCTATAAAGTCAGCAAAGAACTTGCTTATAATGTGTTTATGCGCCGATGGAGCTTGCCTGCCCCATCTGAAGAGGTGTCAGGCTTAAGACTCCTGCCAACCTGAAAGAGATACTGAGAAAAGTGAGAAGATCTTGAGCTCCGGAGAGACTGAGAGCGTTCGCTGCTGCTCTCCCTAGGGAACTACCCAATGGGGAGCCCGCAGCATCAGGCTGTACACAAAGACCCTGGCAATAAAGGGCTGGACAGGAAATCCCCCAGGCAATCCCTTGTCCCATTCAAAGAGAATCCTTTCTCTGACATAAATCCGCATCTTCTGCTTTCTTCCTTCCTCCTCCCCTCTGTCTTTTACAGGACCCTTGGAGAATTTTCTTCCTGAACACAGATTTCTTGGACTTATCAGTCCTTCCATGTTGTCAGGAAATGGAATCTTTCATGCTTGTATTTTCTTTTTTTCTACTCCGCTTACCCAGCGATGTAAACAGCATCAAATATAGAGAAGCGCACCCTTCGCTGAGTCACAAAAGACTTCCATTAAGACCTTGAAGAGCAAAGGGTCAGCCAGTTAACACAAAGGATTCCTGCCCCTCAGAGAAGGACTTTGAATTCTCCTTTACTTTGAAGTTTAGTATGATTTTATGTACTGGGGACAAAATAAGTTTGCAAGACATATCGAAGCAACTCTAGAGTACTGAAACAATTAGAAACTTCTCCTCCTACACCAATATGGAAATATCCTTGTAATTATTGGCTCTGGATGTTTTGCTTAGAAAATTACATCAAGCACAGGCCTTCATAAACAGTAGTGATTAACGCAGAAAGTTTCTTTACTCTGGATTTCTTTAAGTAGATTGACGGCAATGCAACTCACAGTTCTAAATTTGTAACCTAGACTCTTCAGAATGTGGATTCTTTTTCTACAGTTTATAGATTCAATATGATCATAGATTTAAATGATAAACATGTGGTATATTTATCAGTATGATTTTATTCTCAGATGTGTGTTTTTCATATTTTATTTATCACTCACAGCAATGAGTGGCGTAACTATCCAATGGGCCACTCAAAAGTCAGTTTGGATTGTGGTGAATTATGTACCCTGTAGGCTATGCTTACACTACCATCACTAAAATTGAAATTTCATCCCATGTATTGTTTCGGATGAAAGTCACAGCTGGGATCAGACTTCCACACTGCATTTAACACTCAGACACAATCAGGTACAAAAGTGACTTACCCAAGATTACAGTGAAACCAGATATTTTATCTGAACACAACTTCAGAATCAACATGAATTCATTCATAAGGAAGACTAAAACATAATAAATTCTCATTGGAATTTATATTCCAGGCATTGGGGTAGATTTTCTCTGAAATGCTTCAAGATGTATATCAGTAATTTATTTCTTAAGTTTCAGGGAACCTAGTATGGGTTTTACAGAGTTTAAGTGGCTTTCCTGAGGCTACTTTGTGACAGATTGTTGGCCTAAAACCTTATCATCTCTCTGTTACTCTACTGCACCTTCCTAATATAGTTGAATAAACAGTTCTAGGACGATGTAGAGCAGAAGCTAGCTACTGGTAATAGTTTGATATCCATTTGCCACACATGCTAATGATCAGTATTCACTACAAGCACTGTCTACAAACACACATGATGGAATACCATTAAAAAGTCATTGGTTGAACATGTTTTATCATAAGATGTTTTACTTTAGCTTGTCAAATGTGTATCTTTAGGTGGTCTACATTTATAGGGCCTCATATTATGTACTGACAATGTGGTCTGCAGAGCAAAGAAGCTTTTGCAAACAGTGTCAGCTTACCAGTTTCCGGACACTGCTGAAAAGCTTTATACTGCATGATTTGCCACTTTCTTTACTCCCAAAACTGATTATAGAAAGCTATGCCGTCAAATAACTAAAATAAAATGGCACATACCTTAATATCTACTTTCTTTCTCTAGGGACAGATCCCCTGCTTTGGTTATCTAAAATAACATCTTTTTAAAAAGGCATATTTAGGACAGTCTATCTACATGTGTCTGTTTGTCTGCCTTTCTCTGTCTCTGTCTCTCTGTCTGTCTTTGCCTCTCTCTCTCTCTCTCTCTCTCTCTCTCTCTCTCTCTCTCTCTCTCTCTCTGTGTGTGTGTGTGTGTGTGTGTGTGTGTGTGGTCTTTATGTGTGCTAGTGTTTCCCTGTATGCACATGTATAAGAGGAGTCCAAATCTGAATCCCTGGCATCTCCCTAAGTCATTATTTTTTAGACAGAGTCCTTTTGTTTATGCCTCCTAAGTACTGGGGTTACAGACATGAGCCATAGCACCCTGTTCTTTAATGCCGGTGCCAGATTTCTGAACTCAGATCTTCTTGCTAGTGCCTTGAGAACACATCACTGTTTCAGCCACCTTCCCAACCCCAATGGGAGTGTTCTTGAAAGTATCTTTCTTTATAGAACTCTAGAAAGCAGTTCTTTTTGATTCTCCAATGTCTGACAAAATTGCCAGAGCTTTTTCAATGGGAAACATTATTTACAATTTTTAATGCTAATGAAATATTTGCACAAATAGTGTACTCAAATCTAAGAAAAATGGTAACTAAAATCTCATTCTGTTAGTGCCCTGTGAGATCATGTCCTTGTACAGAAGATAAACTCCAGGATCTCAAACAGATAAAAAAAGACATTAATTAATATTGTTGGAGTCTACAAGAACTTAAAAGCATGAAGCACAATGCCTTGCTGCCTTGCCTTGATCTAGTCTTAAGGAATTTGGCTGAGCTTAGGGCAACCACCCAAGGACTTGAAGCAGAGGAAAGATACAGGTGGCAGGTGTCCCTCCAGGAAATTCCATTATCTCCATTCACACTTCTTGCCAAGGTATGCTAGGATCACATTTCAGGGTTCCTGCTCTTGATTGGGTACTGTGCTTCTAGACATGACAGTATCTATTGCTGGGCTCTGGATCAGGCTGTCCTATTCAAGTTGGAAAAAAACAAAGAGTTCATGTTTCTGTGCCCAGATCTGCTGATCTTGGGCACAACCAGACAAAGTATCCTGTGCTTGGACTATTAAAGAAGACTACAAATTATAAATGCACTTCAGTGATTTTTTTTTTAATTCCAAGAAGAAAGCCAGCTTTTCAAGACTGTCAGAAATTTAAAAAAAAAAATGACATTATGGACCAATATTTGTACTTTTAAGCTTTAAAACATCTTATAGGAGTGCATAATGTATATGTGTGTGTGTGTAACTCATATATTTAGCTCATACAAATATACTGAGAAAAAAACAACTACAAGAATACATTTTTTCAAGAACAACAGCAACAACAACAAAAAAAAAGATACTTAGCCTTTATCGTCTCACGTTTCTAATCATAACATTTCAGTAAAGTATTTCTTTCAATAGTTTTAGTCTTCATCAGCCTACCTCAGGCCACTTTAAATAACAAACATACATACATACATACATACACACACACACATACATACATACATACATACAAACACACATACATACACATACATACATACAAACACACACGTACATGCATACATACATATACACACACATACATACATATGCACACATACATACATGCATACATACATACATACATACATACACATACATACATACATACACATACATACATACAAACACACACGTACATGCATACATACATATACACACACATACATACATATACACACATACATACACACATACATACATATGCACACATACATACATGCATACATACACACATACATACATATACACACACATACATACATACATATATACAAACACACATACATACACATACATACATACAAACACACACGTACATACATATACACACATACATACATATGCACACATACATACATGCATACATACACACATACATACATACACACACATACATACATACACACATACATGCATGCATACATACATACATACATACACATACATACATACATACACATACATACATACATACATACAAACACACACGTACATGCATACATACATATACACACATACATACATATACACACATACATACACACATACATACATATGCACACATACATACATGCATACATACACACATACATACATATACACACACATACATACATACATACATACAAACACACATACATACACATACATACATACAAACACACACGTACATACATATACACACATACATACATATGCACACATACATACATGCATACATACACACATACATACATACCCTCAGACACAATACATACATACATACATACATACATACATACATAAAGTTTATAATAAGGCCAGTCACTTTGTGTGGTAAATTTTAGAAGTAACTAAAATGCTTTTTTAAAAAAGTTATTTTCTTGCTTTCTGTGCAAGGCTGGATAGATTTCTCTAGAACTTGACTGGAAGGCCATCTACATCACAGCAGAACTATGCAGGCCAAAGCCAAGTTCCAGCATGGACTGATGGGAGAGGCTGGACTGCAGGCAGAGATGACTTCATTAGAAAGAAGAGAGACTCTGAGTCTGTCCACACTGCAGCCAAATGGCTCAGCACATCCGTACTCACCCAGGGAGGCTGCTCCAGACAAAGCATCAAAAGCACTATCCTTGCTACAAAGAAAAAGATCAAGACCTGAAGGAAGCAGTTCAGCTGAATGAAATCACAGTTCCTCTCCATCTTTCTCTCTCCTTACTCCCTCCTGAATCCTCTGAAAAACGAGTCAGTTTTTCTGACTGAACCAAGAGATGAAGAGTTGGTTTCTGAACACAAGATGCAGTAGCAGTAGGGATTTTTAGCATCTATGAGGCAATCAAAGAACAATGCAAGTTTTCTGAGAGATGAAACTTTGGTGATTGCTGTTTTGTTTTATTTTGTTTTGTTTTCTTTTTTTTTTTCCTGTGGCTACCAGTCTTCAGTTATTTAATTAAAGCACAGAGGAACATAGAAACAAGGAGTTTCATGAATGCTACTTACTATCATGTGAGCCCATTTAGTGGTATCCATGGTGAGAGAATGAGGAGATAAAGCAAGAAACATTTCTCCAGAGTGAGTGGGACATTTGGAGGCCACCAGTGTGGGCATCAGAACAGTGAAGTAAAAGACAGGTATCCTATTTCTAATCCACTGATTAGCAGAATTGTAGAACTAGTTGAATGTCATGGATTTTACTTTCTTGTCCCAAAATATGAGCAGTCACATTCTAATATACAAATAAATGAAAGTCCAATATTTGTTATAATAATTCAAGCAAACATCAGAGGTTGTATAAGACTCAGCAAACACTTGTCACAGACTGTTCATAATGTTCTTTTGTTGTTCAGTTTGACAAATCATTTGCCACTCTTAATGCAGTTCTGCATTAGAAAATACGGTTTTCTTATTTCTATTAGGTGGTTAAAGCACTCCATTGATTGTGCTTGTATTAGGGAAGAATGGTCGCTGAAGACAACTATGTTCTTTACTGGAAACTGCCTTCCATGAGCCAAATTTCTTATTTCCTCACATGAAAACAGATTAATGACACAGCTTTAAGGTTCATCTAACCTTCTGAATGTCTCCCATAGTTGACAAAGCAAACAGCTTTATCGACATGCTTTAACAGTTATACATGTGAAAAAAGACAGAGTGAAAGAAAAGCATTAAATATCATGCTAACAAGAAAAGAAGGCCCGAGAACATAAACATAGCAAAGGTCTTTGGGCTGCTAGACACAGGTAGGAATTAAAGACAAGAGAAAGCAGACAAAGAAAAAGAAACTTGCTGAAAAGTGTTCCTCACTAACAAGCAGTTAAAAATAGTGTGATTTTAAAAATCCATTTTAAAAGCTTCTTTCAATTGAAAACAAAACAAGATCCAGGTGAGAATGTACAAGGACCCATCTCATCCCACAGATATTTTGGGACCGGTTGTCTCTTTCATTCTTAGAAGCATAAAGTTGCCTTTTCCTTCCTCATCTCCTGACAGGATGACTATCTTATGCTGGGTTCCCAAAGCAGAAAATGCAGAGACAGGGAGGTGAGGTCACCAACCATTGATAAGAAAGTAAGGCAGTAGGCAAGGGAGGAGAATAGGGCATTTCCAGCAGGTTTTACTACAGGCACCAGGCACATCCTCCAGAGAGGATGATGACTCAGAGATGTTGCCTGGTGGGGAGGGGAATTCTAAAGCATTTATGTAAATGGTTAAAAGCTTCTCCAAGAGGTGTTAATCCTGTACTACTTCTGTGATGTGGGAAAGTTTTCTGGGCTGTAGGTTTATTTCCACAGGGAAAAGGACTAGGCTGTGCTCTAGGCAAGAAGATAGTGAACTGCGGTGGGAAGGCAGGGCTGATGGACATAGAAATGAGGAGGGTGAAAGCCTATGAGGAGAGTGGGAATTATATTTACTGCAATTCTCATTTTACTATTATTTTATTACTACCCAGGTGGAGGTGGTTGCAGAATTAGCAACAGCGAGTTTCTTAGTCACAGCAGGCTGTGAGTATATCTTTGGTCAGATAGAGAGAAATGGAAAGCCTTCCATCAGCTGTTTCCACATAGCCAAAGCCACTTTCCTCCTACCCCAGGACTTTGCCTCCAGTTACTATTCTCTTACCAGGCACATCACTGGCAAACACTTTCTCCTGAATCTATACCACTCTCTTCCCACCTCCAACCTGAAACACGGCCTTCTTTGACACTTATGTGTCTCATCTCTGAAAATCAACTCAACTTCCCCATGAGAATAGTCCTAGAAAAAGAAGTCAGTGAATCTTAATTTATAGAAAAAAAAAATCAAGGTTTTGTATGCTCCTGTAAGCAGGTCTTCCATACTATGGTGTCCAGTTGTAAGAATACTTCATTAAGTATAGCATAGTGAACATGTGTTCTGGATCCAGCACTGGTCCTCTTCTCCTTCTGTTTTAATCACCATAGTAGTTTCTCATCATTGCAGCAGTGCATCTAATGTAAACAACCAAGAAAGTTTCCTTCAGGCTCACAGTTTCTGATGGTCCGTCAATGGGTTTGGCTTTCTTTCTTTCCCCTCTTTCTTAGTCAGAAACTCAGCCTATAGAAGGGCACCATACACAGTCCTAGGAATCATTTCTACTTTTGTTTGTTCTCTCTTCCCACCGTGTGTGTGTGTGTGTGTGTGTGTGTGTGTGTGCGCGCGTGTGTGTGTGTGTGCGCGCGCGCGCGTGTGTGTGCGTGTGTGCGTGTGTGTGTGTGTGTGTGTGTGTGTGTGTGTGTGTGTGTATGTGTGTGTTTGTAGAATTGACGCTTCTCCATGCCTTGTGATTTCTTAGATAATAGGAAAGATTGTCAGAATAAAACATATTTTCCGTCTTAATAAGGCCTACAAACTCCAATACCTAGCTACAGCTACAAGATTAATATAAAAGAAGGAAGAAGGAAAAGAAGTAAAGCGTAGACCCATGAGTGGTATGGTAAGTGTGGTACAAGCATTCCATAACAGGGGCGCTTGCTCCAGAACCTTAAGATCTTAAAACATTATGCAAATTAAATAAAACTAAACTGTGGTATGACACCTAACTAAGAAATGCCAGAGTACACTCCAAATTTAAATAATTCAGGGATGAGCAATGGGAAGATACAGAGCAAGGAGTCATTTTATCCCCTTCATCATCTTCTGTTATTAGTTCCCATCTTTTCCCTTATCAGTAAGCATCTTTATCTCCAAGGGATAGTATGTTCCACAGAAGTTCAGAAAGGAGAAGAAGCAGAGAGAAACAGAGAGACAGAAAGACAGAGAGACTCACAGAGAGAGAGAGGCTCAAACTAGAGAAGATATCAATTCATGGTCACTTCTGATGAGACAAGAAAGGAAGACGCCCCAGCCTGTCCCAGCTTCCTCTCTTGGGGTCACATAACCTCACTCTTTGCTACCAGAAGCTCTGCTTCACTCTGTCAGCCAAAAACCCTTGTAGTGAGGAGGCCAGCTTTGTAGCAGCCAAGTAGCATTGGAGGTTGTATTTCTTTCTCTAAGGGAGTCTTCAGTAATAATACTGCTAACTCTGCACTTCTCTTCTCATGGACAGTCTTAAGCAATGGCTTTCCAGGATTTTATATCCTGGAGACTGTATTCCCAGAACTAAAAGAACAGTTTCCCAATCATTATAAATAGAGATGGGCCCATTATAGTGTAAATAAAACAGAAAAAAAAAACCCTCAATACAGTCTGGAAAATATAATTCTGTTTTATAGGAAAGAAAGAAGTAGAAAAACAGATTTAAAGAATGCATGAACCTGGGGAATAAACCAGAAAGTTACTTATAATTAGACAGTTTCCTAAAATATCCAGAGGTGTCTCATAAAGACTGACAGTGTTCATGTTAAATGCAGAATCTGAGAGGGGACAGGGTTAACCTGGGGGTGAGTGGGGTTAACAAATGAAGCGTTAAAGGAGTAGAAAAGAACTAAGATGGCTATAAAACCATGCTGCTTAAAGCCAGGTTCTTTGACAAAGTCTGCCCAGTGAGAAACCGGAAATAATGTTATTTTCAGTCACTGACTGAACTAATTTCTTGATGCCCCTCTTCACCAAGAGATTAGGTGTCCTTAATCCTGAGTAAATTCCAGTACTCTTTGTATACTTTTAACTAACAAATTTCATCTTTCCATAGTCTAAAAGACAGCATCATGCACTAGTCAAGGCTTTTTCTTTCCCAAGTTTCCACGTTTGTTGCTCAGGGAACATGGAGCAGAAAAGAAAGGAAATAGCTCTGTTCTGTTCTTCTGTCTTTCTCTCCTTTCCCCTGGAGAGGAGCTGCAACCAGGGTGAGCTGCTCCTGCTCCTTAGTTTCTTAGTTCCTATTGTTTCCAAGTCTCTCTCTCTCTCTCCTCTTTTTTTCTACTTCCTTCCCTCCTTCCTCTTTCCTTTGCTGAAGAGTAATTGACAAATAAAAATGTTAGATATTCAAGATATATGTTATGCTTCAATATAGGCTATTAGGTTATTACCAAAATCAAGCCAGTTAATACACCCATCTGTGTAAGAGCCACTCACTTAGCAAGTTTCAGCTTTGTTAGTTATGGTTACCATGCTATAATTAGGCTTCAGGAACATACTCCTTACAACGTTAACCTTCTGCACCCCTTGACCATGGCTCTTGCCCAGTGACTCCAGATAACAACCCTTCACCTCTCTGCTTCTCTGAATTCACCTTCTGTAGACTTCATGCATGTAAGAGCAATGTCACATTTGCCTTCCTATCTGGCCAACTTCAGTTGCTGTAAAATTCTGTAGGTTCAACTGTGTCATTATAAGTGTCATGGTTTATAAATGTATACATATCTACAGATGTGTGGATACTTCTTTATTCACCTATCTATCACTTGAAACATTGGTTCTTGGCTATTGTGACCAATGCTATCATAAATATTAATCTATGATTGGTACTTTGATATTTGATTTCATTTTTGGAACGCATATACCTGAAAGTGGAAATGTTGGGTAATATGGCAGTGCTACTCTTAATTTTTTTTAAGAGACTTCATACTGTTTCTACGATGGATCCACAAATTTGTATTTTCATAATGATGTGTGAAATGTTTTATTTTTCCTACTTTTTTCAAAATTATTTTATATTTGTTTATTTTATTTGGTGTAAATGAGTGTTTTGCCTGCATGTATGTGTGTGTGCCTAGTGCCAGTGGAGATCAGAAGAGGGCAGTGGACCCTCTGAAACTGAAGTCATAGAGAGTTGTGAGTCACCATATGGATGCTGGGGCCTGAACCAAGGTCCATTACCACAGCAACAAGTGCTCATCACTGCTGAGCCATCTCTTCATGTCCCAAGATCTCTTTCTGATGCCTTTATATTGACCACCTTGACAAGTGTCAAATCAATGTTTTGATTTCCATTCCTTGATGAATTGTGTTGTGGAGCACTTTTTTCTTGTGTATTGCCAATTTCTAGGGCATCTTTGGAAAAATGTCAATTAAAGTCTTTTCATTCAGGTTACCAGTTTTACATGCTGGTTATATTATTACTTTAGATATTTTAAATACTCTTTTTTTATCAGATTATTTTTAGCAACCTTTTTTCCTTTTTAATGATTATTTCCTTTGCTGCGCAGAAACTTTTTCATTTGATACAATTTACTTGTTTTTGTTGTGCTGTCTGATTGGTGTTATATCGAAAAGAACCATTGCTGAGAACTGTTTCAGACTATTTGTTTACACTGTAGGATGTGTCTCTGCCTAAGATGCCTTATGATTGACTTAATAACGACCTAATTGGCCAATAGCTAAGCAAGAGAGAATAGATAGGACTTCTGGGGGAAAAAGAGAAAAACTGGGAGGAGGAATCTAAGTGCATGATTTTGTCAACAGACTTGGATGTGCTATACTAAGAAGAGATAACCAAGCCATATGCCAGAATTAAAAAATATTGGATAATTAAGTTATGAGAGCTAGTTTGGAAAAACTAGTCAATTTGGAAAGGAATAGGGAAGTTTCTTGAAAAGTTAAGTGTAAGAGTGACTGTCTTACCCAAAAGAAAAGAAAACATAAAAACTTGATCATGAAGGTTTGTAACAACATCACTTATAATAAACAAAAACTGGAAACAAATCAAAGCCCATCAACTGATGAATGGACAAATAAGACGCAATATATCTAGACATCAGAATATGATTTAGTGTGAAAAGGAAATGAAGTGGTAGTCTGTCCCTATCATGGACGAACCTTGAAAATACAGCAGGGGAAAGAAACCAGTTACAAAAGACCACATGTCTTGAATGAATGTATTTATATGACAATATACACGCCAATAGAACCCAAAAGTGGTTGGTTCATGTTGGTAGATGGACAGGCCAGAGAAATTTTTAATGGGCCTGATGCTTCACTGTGTGTTAATGAACAGATTTTGTGTAAGCAATTGTTGCTTAGCTCTGTAAATTTACTAAAACTCATTTAATTGTATAATTTAAACAATAAACTGTATGATATGTGAAACACATTGCTTAATGATGTTACCTGAAATAGAATGTATAGTTTTAAAAACTGACCTAAGATAACTGTTAAAATTGTGAGTATCAAACTCTTTTCCAAGCCTAGCAAATTAGAATATCTGTGAATGAACTATATATATGATCAACATATATAACCTCACAGGAGTCATTGTTTGCATGTGTTGTATGGCATGCATGTTTGCATGCTTGTTACTGCATGTGTGGTTGCACATATGGATGTGGATGTGCATACACAGGTATACTTATACATAGGAAGGTCAGAGGTTTATGCCAGTTTCTTCTTCCATCACCCTCCCCCTTATATTTTAAGGTCTCCCACTTGAAGGTAAGTTGACCAATTCAACTAATCTGGCTACCTGCTGCGGGGATCCACAGACCAGCCTCCCAGCATTGGGTTTATATGTATTCCACCACACTGACTTGGCATTTACTAAGAACTGAAGATCTAAATCCCGGTTCAGTCCTGATACTACTCCTGCAAGCCCTTTCATCACTAAATGATCTCTGTAGCCTGGGAATCATCCTCATATGTATTATAGTTGCTAACTAATAACTAGCTTATCCAACAAGTGAGTTACACTGAATATCTAGTATAGTTTCTGCTGTAATTTTTCCTGGTTACAAGGATGGTTTGTGAAGCACAGCCCTAAAAAATGGTTTGAATAAAAAAGAATTCTTTTCTCAGTGTTACAAAGGATGGCCAGG
This sequence comes from Sigmodon hispidus, assembly GCA_004025045.1. Lineage (NCBI taxonomy): Eukaryota > Metazoa > Chordata > Mammalia > Rodentia > Cricetidae > Sigmodon > Sigmodon hispidus. The sequence goes on along the minus strand of PVIH01004775.1, from coordinate 4,819 downwards.
TGTTTTCACATGGGAATGCTTAATGTGCTATGTGGCTGAAGAGTTCAGGAGGCTACGTGTATCAGCATGTTTTCTCCACTAAATACCTTTAACTTACCATGAGTTTACTAGAATACAACCCCATATGAGGCAAGGAGCATCTTCTTATGGAGGAGGCTCTTCTCACCCCTGGCAAAGATTGCTAACTATTTCTCTCCTAATAGGCTATTACTCCCTTGATCTCACACTGGGATCACAATTCCTAGGAAAACATTCTCTAGAGTCACTTATAATCAGACAGGATAATTTGGCTAAATTCTGAGGAATTTGGATTGCAGGTCAGAATGGCAAAATGCCCTCTTCTCTTCTTTATCCATTCTGTGGTCTATGGTACATGGATGCAGCTTAAATTCAGTTTATGAGGGTACTTTATGAATGGCATAAAAGGGAAGAGAAGAATCCCAGGTCCCTGACCCACAAATCATCCATGTCAATTTAATCTATTCACATTCAAAACTTTAAAATCATTCCACGAGAGAAGACAGATTCACAATGGGTAAACTCCTCTGGGTTGTAGTGGTTGAGTCTAAATTCTAACAATGGGTTAAGCTACCACATATAGTTTTACACTCATGTAATTCTCATATTGCTCAATATGTAACTTCTGGATGTACATGGTCTCACAGAGTCCTGTCCAGTTCTCAGAACAGGACAGATACCTCAAAGAGGTGTCACTTGAGTATAGTCTCAAAAGATTAAAATATGCTTCTTTCATTATAAAATGTGATACAATAAATAATATCTTAATATTCTTTGGGAAAAGATTTTTTAAAGCATTTATCAAAAACAAAAGTAAGAAGTGTAGACATACATAAAAAGGTGAAAATTCTCATGTTGAAAATTTTTCAGCATCTTCAGAGGCCAAAGCAAGATTCTGTGTAGAAAGGCAATTACCAGCACTGTACATGGGGAGTCATTCACTTGCATGCATTACAATGGAAACCGAGCATGCATATTTTTACATGTATGTGCCAGTACAGTGACTGTACTTACTAAGATCAGTTCCTAATCATAATTACTTGATTTGTGAGAACCAAATGTGTTGTTTGAGGATAGAAATTGGTACATTGTAACTCTGGTGTGTGTGTGTGTGTGTGTGTGTGTGTGTGTGTGTGTGTGTGTGTGTGTGTGTGTGTAGGGTGTGTCCAATTTTGACAAAAAAAGAGTGAAAACTTTAAATATTTATTTGAATATCCATTGATGTTGAAGGTTGAATTTTGTTTTCTACAAATTTGTACATTAATTGGTAGATATGTTGAGTGAGTGAACATCAAAATAATTTTCTGGTTGAAAAAAGAATTTGAAAGTGTGTTTATTTTTTAATCAGCAAGGTATATCTTATCACCAGGCAGTATTACAAAAGTGTCAAAATTTTATGCTTAGAGGAAGGTTGACAATGTCCTGAACTTCGGTGCCAGTTGCACCAAAACACAGGTTTAATAAGAACAATTACAATGTTGGGGTTGAGCTTCCACAGACCCTAGACATATTTTTATCAAAATACCCTGGGTTCATAGTTTAAGTGAAAACATTTTCTCTAATTTTGAACAGTTAAATCATTTTATATTTGTGAAAAGATATTCCACCGGAATTAGAATGGACTTCAAAGCAAGATTTTCTTTTAACCCATTCAAGTTTCCTATTCATGAATAATGACTACATTACCACAAACAAACCTCTCTGTTACTATATCATATGTTGGGTTATTGGTGCTGTCCAGTACTTAACATGCTTGGAGTAGCTACTCAATGGTAAGTATAAGATGATCTCCTATATTTCCAGAAGCTGGCAGAACAATTGGAAGACTTCGTGATTGAGTAGATGTCCCAGGACATGCCAACTTCACTGCTAAGAGTTAGCATGAAAAAATAAATGTTAACCACAGTGCAATGATGATTTGACAAAAACTATGACCTAAAATGCTGAAATGTTTGTGGCCAGCCCTAGTTTTTAAATTTAATAGGGCAACTACCATTCAAGTTTTAAAGGATGTTCTAATTGGTTAAAGTAAATATACAAGATTGACATTGGGTTCTAGCTTCTGTTTTGGTTATATCAACTCATCACATTATCTCCTTCTCATCAAAGACAAAATATTTTGTTTCCAGGGTCAAGCTTGTCCAAAAAGTTAAAAAGAAAAATGTCACCATCTCAGAAGAATTCTAAATCTCATTCCTTTTCCAATCATGGTTATGATAGCAATAAAAACAATAACAATAAAAACATGACTAATAGCTCTGGATTGTTGAACCCTTAACACAAGCCAAGCATAATCTTCATGATAATATTGAATTTTTACTGGGTATCATTGTCCTGGTTTTACAGAGGAGTAATTGAAATTGAGACAGCAAAGAAATTGCCTCCATCATCTGAGATTGGACACTACTACATTATATACCACACACGTCTATGTGTATTTACATGTTTTAAGAGAAGAGGAAGAAGTTAGCAGTAGAGAGAGCAAAAGTGAGATGATAGCAAACAATTTCATCTACGTTGTGAAAAAAAATAACAGTATAGAATTAATAAGCTCTCCTCGTCCTCAGAACAGTGATGCCCTCTGCATCAAAGTGCTGGGCCTTCCCCAAGGAAAAGGTCACAACTGAGTCTTCCGAATAAACAAAAGCTATTACTGTTTTCATGGGGCACCCTGTCCTCAGCTCTTCCTTTCTGGAGCAAAGTAGAGCAGACAGCTCTGCTCTATCCCTCTTTGAAAAAAAAAAAAGAAGAAGAAGAAGAAAAAAAAAGGCAGTGTGGTTTAACTACTTATCACATTCAAGTGGGCTCAGCCTGGTTGAGTGCCTTGTAAGTCCTTCCACCCAGGACACTCTGATAAACACTGTTCTGGGAAGATTTTGTTTGGATTTTGATAATTTGGCTCCTATGCCATTCAGTTATATGTACGAATGTTTAAAAAAGAAAGTTGCCTGGTGTCTTGTTCCGTTGCTCTTACACAACCAAATGCTGCTCTTTACACCCCCTCCTCCAGAATGCTTGAAAGGAATACAGCATGATAGCCCCAGCCTTGGAGTCGGTCCCCACAGATAGACGTGTTCTTGAAGTGAGCACAGTAGGACTTTGTGTAAGAACTTTGCATATGTTCTCAGACTCCTATCAGCGCCGAGGTAGTCATAATAAACACTAAGTGCAACTTCAAGATCTCCAGGAAGTTCTGGCCTCTAACTCCAGCCAAACAAAAGCAGTCTGTGGGAGTTTCTCCAGAGTTAATGCAAGCTTTAGAAATTGGTTCAATGATCTGTAAAGGTAAAACTAGGGGTCGATTGATCAAGAGGAAAGCTAAGAAGCCTGTAAATAAGGGATAAATATTAGCGGCTTAAATCTTCCTGAGAATGAGACTCCTTAAGGGGAATCAGCGGTCAAGGTTTGGTATTTGACGTTCTCTGCATTTGTAAAGAGTTAGAGAGCTAGAAAAGTAGGCCTGCAGCAAGTTTGCACACGTGTGAACCTTGCAAAGCACGTTTCTGAACCTCTACTCTTCATTAAGGGAACTTCAAGGTGCTCTTTTGGCATGTAAACTTTTTTACCACTAAAAGTCTAGTCTGGACTCAGAGCACTATCCTTTTATTCACTCAGCACTCAGAATTGCTGAGCCCATAGAATCCTGGGTCACATGTTAAAACTTCAAGTGTGTCTGCTTTTGTTACCCGAGGCCACAAAGGAAAATTATTTTTATATTGAAATATTCCTGAAAATTATGTTATCCCAATGACTACTTCTCACATTCCAGAAAATTACCAAAACAGATATGTAATATCTTCTTCCTCAAATATGTAATTTCTTCTTCTTCCTATTCTTTGTCCTCCTTCTTTTCCTCCTCCTCTTCCCCCTCCTCCTCCTTCTTCTTCACAAGTTAACCTAAAAGTTGAGTTGATTTCTATTCTCCTGAACATGCTGCATTTCGTGACTTTTGCTTGCTTTTATAGATATTGTTTCTCTAGTCTGCGAACTTTCCTTTGAAAAACCTTTACTAGCTAAAAGAATAAATAGACTCTAAATTTTCCAGACCTGAGTTAAATTTATAAAATTTGATGAAGTTTTCTTCAGTGGACCCTATGCCCACTTCCTGAAGCCCTTCTGCTTACTCACTAGTGTCTCTAACAAGAAGCCGCCTCCATTTCTGGTACATGCCTGTCAGCTACTACCTACAGAATATGTAGAAGTCTAAAAGCAAGCATCCAGCTTTAAGTTGTTGTGAGCATGTTTTTCTTCTTGTATACTGAATTTCTGGAGCTGTACTTGATGCCCAGGATCATCAAAGAATGTCACCACCAAGGGAGTGATGAGAAACACACACACACATACACACACACACCTAGATTTTTCTATGTCAGAGATACTACCCATGAGAGAACTGTTAAATAGAAGAAAAGCAAAGCAGGAAGGATTATCTTTTCATAGCCAGCTAGTTGATTTTACATCACTTCTGTCAGCTCCAGAGAGGACTGTAGCAATAAAGTTGCTTAGCCCCGGACATAATCAACAAAAAAGAACTTGATAAATAAAAATTATCGATCTGGTTTGAATAGCTTTGGTAGAAACTCAATTACATATTTTTTTTTTTGATGATTAAACACACACAACACTGATTTAATACCATCTTTAACACACATTCTGTCTTAGCATTAGTATTTAACACTTTCCCTGGCAAATTTATGACCTTGCAATAGTCTAACCTGAGACTTTTCAGTGGACTCTCATGATGATTGCCATTGCAATGAATCAAAACAAAGCACACTTATTCCTTAAATTTCCTGCCATG